>RJWJ010000662.1:0-110143 GCA_004363605.1 Indri indri | reverse complement strand
TTAGTAGAGACGGGGTCTCGCTCTTGCTCAGGCTGGTCTCGAACTCCTGAGCTCAAACAATCCGCCCGCCTCGGCCTCCCAGAATGCTAGGATTACAGGCGTGAGCCACAGCGCCCGGCCGTGAAAATATCTTTTGTAAACAGTCTGCTCACATCTCCAGAGAAGGACAAAGACCAGATGCAGGCAGTGGTCTGGACATGTCTTATCCGGAGGGAAAACGGGGCTTAAGATAATAAATAACTTGGAACATGGTGAAATCCAGAGGCCCCTTCCTGGGCCATCATTAATTAAACAACAATAACAACAACAACAAAAACCCTATTAACATGTGATCTTATCAGAGAGATTTATGTTCAACTGAAAACCAAGTTATTTTGAGCCGAGCAAAATGTGAACTTTTAAATTATGGAGGCGCAGAGTAAACCTTTGGCATACCAGTGGATGTCTCAATAGGTTTCTCAGGGACAGTGATTTTCAGAGATGACAGGATTTCAGAGAAAATGACATCATGCAGGAAATAGACTCTCCATAGTGCCCAGCACATATAGGTGCTCAGTAAATGTTGTATTTTAAAAATTTATTTATTAAACAGGCCAGGCAAGGTGGGTCACACCTGTAATCCCAGCACTTTGGGAGGCCGAGGCGGGAGGATCCCTTGAGCTCAGGAGTTCGAGACCAGCCTGAGCGAGAGCAAGACCTCGTCTCTACTAAAAATGGAAATATTATCCAGGTGTGGTGGTGCACCTGTAGTCCCAGCTACTTGGGAGGCTGAGGCAAGAGGATCGTTTGAGCCCAGGAGTTTGAGGTTGCTGTGAGCTATGATGGCACCACTGCATTCTAGCCAGGGCAACAGAGCAAGACTATCTCAAAAAAATAAATAAATAAATAAAATAAAATTTATTTATTAAACAAACACTTAAATGGCACTTAGACTATGCTGGGCACTATTCTAAGCTTTACGACTATTATATTTACTCATGTTCCCTTTTCTTCTGGCTTTGAGACTGAGTGTGCTATTTAGCTGTCACCAGAGAAATACCAAGGAGCACGAGTGCCCAGCACAGCCCTGGGCACCGCTGACTCAGATGTTTGGGCTGACAGATGTTCCTGAGAGTTAACTTCATCACCTGGGCTCTGTTCAGACAGGAGTGTCACCAGTCAGGCACTGCTCCTGTCATAACCCCATTTGCCCCTCCAACAACTCTGGGGGGCTCCTTTCTGTGACGTGTCTGTGCCCTCCTGCCCTCCTGCTGTTAGACTGAACCAGAGGAAACTGTGGATCTTTGTCACTGATGTTCTGACAGTTTTTGATTTCTAGAAAATGACAATTTCATGCAATTTACCTAATATTGCCTACATTTTAAAAAGAGGAAATGGATGCTTGAAGTGGTTGAGTAACTGGCCCTGTTGCCTCAGAGGCAGTCAATAGCAGTATCTGCATTCAAAATCCAGTTTGCGGCCAGGCGCGCTGGCTCACGCCTGTAATCCTAGCACCCTGGGAGGCCGAGGCGGGAGGATCATTTGAGCTCAGGAGTTCAAGACCAGCCTGAGCAAGAGCAAGACCCCGTCTCTACTAAAAATAGAAAGAAATTAGCTGGGCAACTAAAAATATATATATAAAAAAAATTAGCCGGGCATGGTGGCACATGCCTGTAGTCCCAGCTACTTGGGAGGCTGAGGCAGGAGGATCGCTTGAGCCCAGGAGTTTGAGGCTGCTGTGAGCTAGGCTGACGCCACGGCACTCTGGCCCAGGCAACAGAGTGAGACTCTGTCTCAAACAAAAACAAAAACAAAAAACAAATTCCAGTTTGCCTCCTTCTGAACTTCTTAATATGCTTCTTGTAAACCGCATGTTAAGAATGTGGGTGCAGGAACCAGCTGCTAGGGTTTGAACATGAGCTCATCTGCTTAGCAGGTCTGTCGTTTTAGGGTAAAGGGTTTTCCTCTCTGTGCTTCAGTTTCCCCATTTGCAAAATGGGGATAAAACAACACAGTATTGTTCAATTTGTGGGGTTGCCTGGAGTATTGCATAAGGAAATCTAAGGACAGAGTTTAGGGCAGTGCCTGGCACTCTGTAAGCAACTCTATACGTGTGAGTGATTATGATCGTCTTTGGGTTTCCTTTAATACTTTTTTCCTGTTTGAGTAAAATACACTAACACATACTTCCTTTATCTGCTAATGCAATGCCCCAGACCCGAGAAACTCAATAATAAAAGGCATTATAACACCAAGTAGGTGGGAGGTGAACAATTAACTTCAGGGCTTAGAGCATATCTCACAATTTCCCCACTCACTGGGGCTGAAACTTCAGTTTAGTTTTACATTACTGGACTTTTTTTCTTTTCTTTACAGGCTTGCGCGGCTGTCTCTTCTGGGGGGCCAGCTGTGATTTGTCAATGGAAAAAAAAGCCAAACTCTGTAAAATAATTTTAAAGATATTTACTCTGAGCCAAATTTGAGGATCATGACCTGGAACCATGCCCAAGAAGCCTTGAGCAAGTGGACTCCCTGTGGCTGGGTTACAGTTTGGTTTTATACATTTCAGGGAGACAGGGCTTACAGATAAAGTCATAAATCAATACGTGGGAGGCATACATTGGTTTGGCCTGAAAAGTTGGGATATCTGGAAGCAGGGGCTTACAGGTTATAGGTGGGTTTAAAGATTCTTTGACTTGCAATTGGTTAAAGACATGAAGCTTTGTCTAAAGGCTTGGAATGTTTTAACGCAGGAACTGTTTATCAGAGAT
Source organism: Indri indri (assembly GCA_004363605.1). Classification (NCBI taxonomy): domain Eukaryota; kingdom Metazoa; phylum Chordata; class Mammalia; order Primates; family Indriidae; genus Indri; species Indri indri. The sequence goes on along the minus strand of RJWJ010000662.1, from coordinate 107,393 downwards.
AAGCCACTGGACGTAGATTTGCTTTGTAAAGTGAGGACCTGCAGACCAATCTTGCACAGCCTTAGGCCTGCTAATGGGTTACAAAGGACATCCCCAAGAAGGGTCGGGGGCATGGTAAGGCCTGTCTGACCTCCTTCCTCCTGGCAGGCAATTTAGTTTTAGGATATTCCCTTGGCCAGGAGGGATTCCCCTAGTCAGCTGGTGAGGGGGGTGAGCCTTAAGATTTTATTTTAGTTCACAGATTTATCTTCCTCCACACCCAGCCAAGGCGCCCAAGGACCAGGAAAGCATCCACAGGAGGCAAGGGAAACCATCCCTAAATCAGTCCTGGCGGGGGGCGGGACCTTACACCCGGTTAAAAGCGTGGGAGGCCCCCAGGACAGGGGTGAGGCCATCCCCATCCCGGGTCCCAGAGACCGCTCCAGGTTGAGCCACTCGTCTGAAGAGAACGCGCGCGCGCGCATTAGGGCTCATTTTAGGGCTGTTCTTGTCTCTCGGTGAGCACAGTCTGCCTGATTCCCACCAGACTGTCCCGCAGCCACGTGGGGCCCCCGCCGCGGGCACCACCTGGGCAGCCACCTGCGGGGCGGCCCCGAGCACACGTGCAGCTAGCGCAGCCGGACTGACGCCGGCGCGGCCCCTTTAAGAGCCGGCCGCGGCCCACGTGCTCCGTGACGTCGGAGCAGGAAGTGCGTGAGGAAGTCGCGCGGGGCTGGCTGGTTCCCGATTCCCGCGTCCTAATGTGCGCAGGGGGCGCCGGAGCCCCCGATCTTGCGCCCGCCCTTGTCCCCGCTGGCAGGTGAGCCCCGCGGGCGGCCCAGGTGTCGCCTGCAGACCCCGCGCCGCGCGCCCGCCGAGGCGAGGGCTTCGGGAGGGCAGTGCTTCACGGGGACTGCAAAGACACGGCCGCGGGGAGCGCCGAAGCCTCCTTGTCGCCCCGAGTCGCCCTCCCCGCTTGGCGCCCCGCGCTTGGGGTGGGGAGGGACAGAAGTTTGCCACAAAGTGTGGGCAAACAAACTAGTTTATTTACGAAATGAAAACCAGTTGTTTTTCCTTCTCTCCCGTCCAACAGCAATGGCATTTCTTAGCCTTTCGGCGGGTTGAGCTCCGTTTTTCCTTAATCCTAACTTTTTGTTTTTAAATGGATAAAGGTTTTTTTTTTTAGGGCTGATGTTTACTGCAGTTTTCTATGTGCCAGGAACTGTTCCCAGTACTTTACGTGCATCAGCATTTTTTAAAATTAATTTTTCAAATAAATCAATTACAATTTTATTTTAATAACGTGAATTTTTAATTATGGGTGCATACTAGTTGTGTATTTTTATAGGGTACATGTGATGTTTCGATACATACAGTGTAAATCAATCAAATCAGGGTAATTGAGGTATCCACCCCCTCAGGCATTTAACATTTCTTTGTGTTAGGAACGTTCATATTCTTTTAGTTATTTTAAAGTATACCTTTAAATTGTTTTAACTGTAACCTTTTGTCCCCCACCCCAAGTTGCTTGCAGAGTTAGCACAGCATCAGTATGAGCTGGTCACCTTCCCTGCCAACCCAGACATGTGGGGCCTGGGAAATGAAAGAACGACTTGGGACAGGGGGATTTGGAAATGTCATCCGATGGCACAATCAGGTAGGGGCTCCATGGAGGGCGCAGCCTGGGGAGAGGTGGGGTGGGAAGGCAGACTCCCTCCTCTCCGCCGCCACCCAGCTGTGCTGAATGTGTGGCGGGGGTCACCTTTATCTTTGGTGGTCTTGGGAGAGAGCGAGCAGGAGGACTGGGAAGAGGCTTCAGGACTGCTAAGCTGACTTTCCAGGTTAGTGGTTTCCAAGCTCTATTGAATATGCCCCTAAATAAATAGTAAAAACACGTGGTGGCCCACACCTGTAATCCTAGCACTCTGGGAGGCCGACATGGGAGGATCACTTGAGGTCAGGAGTTCAAGACCTGCCTGAGCAACACAGACCCCATTTCTACAAAAAACAGAAAAATTAGCCAGGTGTGGTGGTGTGCGACTGTAGTCTCAGCTACTGAGGAGGCCAAGGCAGGAGGATCACTGCCCAGGAGTTTGAGGCTGCAGTAAGCTATTCTCATGCTCCTGCCCTCATGTCTGGGCACCGAAGTGATACCCTGTCTCAAAAAAACCAAAACAAAACAAAAAAGAAAATGTTAGGCTCTCAACCCTAATGATGTGTATTTTAAATTATATTATCTGTGGTAGCAGTAGAATATCATGTACTAATGTGTACTGATACATGTTATAAAACATACAAAAATAGAAAACAAAGGATGAAAATAATATTTAAAAATACTTACAAATTTATTTAAAATATTTTTAAATATTCGCTAATTATGATGTCTTCCCCTTATTGTTTGCAATACCACACAGCATGAAATACACAGATCCACATGAAAGTGAGAATTACCATTAAGGACGATGATGAAAATCCATATTTCTAAAATAATTTTTATAATTTCAAATTATTTGGACTGATTTTTTTTCAATCTGACTAGATCCTCGTTGTTTTTATACCTTATGTGTCCGACTTCAGTGTCTCACTGGAAGTGCCTGTTCTCCCATATTCACGTTTGCTGTGCAGGTGTTATATGTGCTAAAATTCTCTGCAGGAATCTCTTTAAGTCACTTGTTCATTTTATGAGGTTTTTTTTACTAAAATTGGATAATACAATCCGTATCTCTGCCTAAGTGGGGCACACTTAACGTGCGACATGTCCCGGTAGACTCCTGTCCACCCCTTGCTGTGTGGAATGCCTACTTTCCCCAAGATACCTCAAGTACCAGACATGGCATGTGACCTTCTGAAAAATGATCTAAGGAGGATACTGTATAGTTAATATTAGAAAAGCTTAATTTCTTTTTCATTTTTTTGGATTCCAGTCTTGGGTAACACCTGGGGTACATACATCTAATTTGGAGACCATTGCTCTGGGGAACCCTTACTCACTGAATAGATCAAAATTAACTTCCTGCCCAAAATTCAGACCCACTGAAGTCCTTGAAGGATGGCACTTTTTTTGTTTTTTATCTTTAATTGACCGTAATTGTGCATATTTATGGGGTACTTGTAATATTTTGGTACACATACACGACATCTAATGGTCAAGTCAGGGTAATTGGCATACCCAATTATCATTCTGAATGTGCTGTGAACATTCAAAAATCCTCCCCTAGCTGTTTTGAAGTATACAGTAAATTATTGTTAACTGTAGTCACCCTGCTGTCTGTAGAAGACTAGAATTTATTTTTCCTGATCTGTGATTTTTGTACCCATTAACCAACATTTCTTCATCTCCCCCGCCTCCCTGCTCCCCTTCCCAGCCCCTGGTAACCCCTGTTCTACTGTCTACTTCTGTGAGATCAATTGTTTTGGCTGACAACATGCCATATTTATCTTTCTATGCTTATTTCACTTAACCTGATGTCCTCCAGGCTTATCCATGTTGCTGCAAAGGACAAGATTTCTTTCTTTTTATGGCTGAATAATATTCCATTCTGTATATATATCATATTTTCTTTATCCATTCATTCGTTAATGGACACTTAGGTTTGATTCCATAACTTGGCCATTGCGAGCAGTGCTACAGTAAACGTGGGAGTTCAGATATCTCTTCGATATACTGATTTCCTTTCCTTTAGATACGGACCCAGTAGTGGGATTGCTGGGTCATACGGTATTTCTATTTTTGGTTGTTCTTCCACAGTATGGAACCTCCATACTGTGTTCCATAATGGGTACACTAATTTACATACCCACCAGAGGTGTGGAAGAATTCCCCTTTCTCTGCATCCTCCGCAGCATTTGTTATTTTTTGTCTTTTTGATAATAGCCATTTTACCTGGGGTGAGATGATATCTCATTGTGGTTTTGATTTACATTTTCCTGATTAGTAATGTTGATCATTTTTTCATATACCTGTTGGTCATTTGTATATCTTTTGAGACATGTCTTTTTGGATCTTTCACCTATTTTTAAAAAATTGGATTATTTGGGGTTTTTTTTTTTTTTTTGCTGATGAGTCGTTTGAGTTCCTTATGTATTCTGAATATTAATCCCTGGTTGGATGGATAGTTAGCAAATTCTCCCATTCTGTAGGTTGTCTCTTCACCGTGTTGATTGTTTCCTTTGCTGGGCAGAAGCTTTTTAGTTTGATTAATCCCATTTGTCTATTTTTGCTTTTGTTACCAGACCAATGTCCTGAAACATTTCCCCTGTGTTTTCTTATAGTAGTTTCATAGGTTTGGGTCTTACATTTAAGTCTTCAGCCCGTTTTGAGTTGATCTTTATATATGGTGAGAGATAGTGATCTAGTTTCGTTCTGTGTATGGGTATCCAGTTTTCCCAGCACCACGTGTTGAACAAACTGTCCTCTCCCCATTATATGTTCTTGGCACTTTTGTTGAAAATGAGTTGGCTGTAAATGTGTGGATTTTCTTTTGGTTCTCTATTCTGTTCCATTGGTCTCTATGTCTGTTTTTATGCAAATACCATGCTATTTTTGTTACTATAGCTTTGTAGTATATTTTGAAGTCAGGTAGTATGTTGTCTCCATCTTTGTTCTTTCTGCTGAGGATTGCTTCGGCTATTGGGGGTATTTTGTGGTTTCATAAGAATTTTGGGATTGCCTTTCCTTTTTCCCTTAAGAATGTCATTGTCGATCTCCCTCCCCCTCCCCTTCCCTCTCTTCCCCTCTCCCAAAAAAAGAAAAAGAAAAAAGAATGCCATTGTTATTTTGATAGGGATTGCATTGAATTTGTATATCACTTTGGGTAGTAGGGACATTTTAACAATATTAATTCTTCTAATCCTTGAACATGGGGTATCTTTCCAATTTTCTGTGTACCCTGGAAGGCACCTGTTTTTTAATCAAAGGCTATTGAGCATCTCTCTGGATTAAAGGAATGGCAAATTGTGAACCTGGCTGCAGTGAGGAGAGAGGGTCATTGTGGCTGCTGGCAAGCGAGGTCAGAGGGTCATTCCAGATAGTCATCCTCCTGTGTCATTCAGTTAAAAGACCCCTTAGGCCCTTCGCTGAGCCCTGTCAGCTCTGAGTGGATGGAACAGTCTCTGGAGGAACGTGGGAGCCAGGGTAACAGTCTCACACCCAACTTGGAAACCAGGATTCCAGCAAACCCTGCAGCTGAGGAGGCATGAGCAGTAAACTGCCTCAAATTTGTCCTGGTGAGAGTATAGTCTGGGGTCTGGCATTAAAGCAGAAGGGCCAGATCGTTCTATGGCTGCATATATGTTGGGCTGGGCTGCTTCTAGCCAGGCTAGTGCCTTTCGAATCAGCTTAGCTAGAGACATCCTGGTTTCCTTCAAAAAGAAATTTCATCCCCATGTGCATCTGTCATCCTGGGCTCCACACGGCCACCATCTGCTCACTGGGCTTGCAGAGCTGTTGCCAGATAGAATTTATTTCTGGCTTTATAGATATGGGCCTGAGAATGTGCATACATATTGATTAGTTCTGCAGTAGCGGCTTTCTGGTTCTTTACCCTGTTCAAAAACAGTAATTCTTTAGTTTTACAAAAGCTAAAAGCCAGACCCCCCCTCCTGCCACTTGAGCCCCTCCCAGCCTGTCCGTGCCTGTCTTTCCAGCAGCGCCTCCCGGTCTGCTGCCAGGGGGTTGCTCTGTCCGGGACGCCCCGCCTCCCCGCCTGTACATAAATCCTGCCCATTCCTCCAGGACCCGCTCTGGGCCACGTTCTCCGCAAACCTGTCTCGGATGGCCTTGTTCCGTGGGAATTGGTTCTTCCGTGAGTTTGCTCAGCGAGGCTCCTGTGGCCTGCCGTGGACGCTGCCTCTCCCTCTGTGTGCAGGAGTGCGTCTCGCCGAGGCTCTGCGTTCCTGCTAGCCAGGCTGTGTCTGGATTTGGAGTTCTTCCACTCTCCCATAGCAAATACCTGATGCTGCCTGTGTGTTAGGTGCACAAAATCATTCACTCTGTCAACCCATGAATATTTACTGAATGTCTATTGTGGGTAGAATGGTGGTTAAAACAGACCTTTTTTGGAGAAGGAAATAGCTGTTAATCAACTGGCTATAAATGTCAATTCCTAGCAATGGTTAGTGCCACTGGGAGAGGGACCCAGCGCACGGAGACCTCATGCCAGGGGTGGGGTCGGTCAGGGTTGAGGGCTTCCCCAAGGAGGAGGCGCTTAAAGCTGAGAGCTGAGGGATTGGTAGAGAGGTGGGAAGAAGTTCCAGGCAGAGGCAGCAGCCTGCTAAGAGGTCCTGTGTAAGCAGGACCGAAGGCCAGAGGGGCTGGGAGGATGGGGAACACATGTGGAGGTGGCTGGGGGAAGGCGGGAGGCAGGCCCTGCAGGGTTGCACAGCAGTGTCCACCGAGGACGTTGCGTTCTGATGGAGGAACCATGGGAAGGTGTTGGAGGAGGTGCGCTCTGACTGCAGGGACACACTGGAAGGGTCTAGGCGAGGAGTGGCGTGCTGGGAAACCAGCTCTCTGGGAAGAACCCCGCAACCCACCATCTTTGCTACTCCCACCAGGGCTGATTTCAAGCCACCAACAGTTTAACAACCAGCTCTTGTGGAATTCCTGAATGTTTAATAACCAGCTCTCAGGCTGCTACTGGGAAGGATACCGTTGGCATTGCCCCAGTGATGTGGGGAGACCAGGTATGAAGCTTTTGCAGTCATCCAAGTGAGAGATGGGGAGAAGTGGGCAGATTAAACAGATATTTAAGGGCAAAATTAACAGGTTAGTGGTGGAATAGAAGGTAGAGGAGAGCAGGCACAGGGTTCATGCTTGTAATCTCAGTGATTGGGAGGCCAAGGAGGATCACTTGGGCCCAGAAGTTCAAGACCAGCTTGGGCCACATAGCAAGACCCCATCTCTGCAAAAAATAAGAAAAATTAGCTGGGTGTGGTGGCACTTGCCTGTGGTTCCATCCACTCGGGAGACTGAGGCAGGAGGATTGCTTGAGCCCAGGAGTTTGAGGCTGTTGGTGAGCTATGATCACGCCCCTGCCCTCCAGCCTGGTGACAGAGCGAGACCTGTCTCTTAAAAAAATAAAGAAAGAAAGAAAGTGGGGTTGGTGAGGGAGAGGGAGGAGTCCAATGTGTGGAAACACGCAGTGAATGCCCGCTGACGGGCCTGGCTCAGGCAGGAAGCTCTCTGCCATCCTCCTGGGTCAGTCCTCCCTTTGGGAATTCCCTCGGGCTTCTTCGGGTGCCTGGGAGAGGGCTTCAGTCAGTGTTCAAGATCAGAAGGTGAGCCGTGTGTTCTCTGTTGGGTGCTCCTCTGTTCAAAGCCTCTTGAAGAAAGCAGCTGGGATCTGGCGGTGTTGGTGACTCAGCTCAGTGCAGTATAGCGATGGTACTTAACAGTGCGCCGTGGAGTTTTCTTGATACTCCATGTGCTTGTCTACAAAAGAGAATATGTTTAGTTATCACAAGAGAAATTACGTGAAAGAGCCCCCAAGTGTTGGTCTCCCCAGAGAAGGGGTGCTTAATACTCAGAGCCGTCACTCACTGAGAACCCATGTGCCGACGCTGGGCTAGTGTTTTACACTGTATGTCCAGTCCTCACGGTAACTCCAGGAGGAAGCGCTGTTGTTTTTGTTCCCATTTTATAGCTAGGAGACTTAAGCACAGAAAGGTAGAGTGACTCACCCACAGAGGCTGAGCTGGCCATAAGGAAGCCAGGATGGAGCCTGCATCCTTTCAAACCCAGCCTCAGGCTGTCTCCACAGTGGGGGACCAGAATAAGGTCGGCCTTCAGGACATTCTCAGTATTCCTTGGTTCTCCACAATAGGTCTAAACTGTTTTGAAGCACTGAGGGGACAAAACACGTAAGTCTTCCTGTTAAATGGAGCTCTCCAGCATGCGCATTTCCCGGTGGGAAGGTCCCTTAGCAAATGAGCCAGTTTTCGTTCTGTGTTCCTACCAAGCATGGGCCTCGACACTCCATGCTGAGTGGGCACTTGCTGAAACCGCCCGCTGAGGGTCACTCTAACTGTTTGTCAGCACTGTCTGGATGGGCTGGTATTTGCAACGAGACCTTTGCTACATTAAATACAGAGGAAGAGGAGGAGGAGGTGCCGCAAGTGCCCTTAGCCTGCAGCACCTTTTCGGAGTGAGGGGGGAAAACATGCGGCTCACAGACGTGGGTTTAGATCCTGCTTCTGTCACTTATCAGCTTCTTGGCCTTGGGTCACAGCTTCCCACGTGGATTGTGGGGATTCTAAGGCATCGAATCCCCTCAGCTTTGGATCCCCAACGAGGCTGGGCAGGATGTGGGTCGGCTGCCCTCTGGAAGCATCGGGAGCACCCCAGGATGCCTTGCCGATGTTATCACATTCTCTGTGCGCGTTGTGTGGATGAGGCTGGAAAGTGCTGCCTGGGGCCCTGCGGTGCTTGTGAAGGAGATGACCTGCGCACTGGCTGTCAAGGGCCGAGGATCGTTAATTGTCCTTCCGGTGAAGTAGTGCTCGCCCTTACCTGTCCCTTCTCCGGACAAAATACGCTCTCTGCAGCCTACCTGTGTCCTTCCGCGTCTGAAAGAGTCTGAGCCAGTCAGTTCACGAGGAATTTATCGAGCGTGGGCCTGAGCTCCGCCAGAGGTAACGCTGTCCTTCGTGTGCTTACGCTCTAATCAAGGCGATGGAGTTCTTAGGAATGTGTTCAGTCAGTCTAAGATAGCGCCAGGTTGCGCGGAAGTAGTAATGGCTGCCGCCGTCGAGAGCTCCGTGGGCCTCCGCGCCGGGCGCTCCGCCACATTCCCTCTGGAACGCTCAAGGGAGGGAAGGCTGCTCAGAGGACATGGAGCTTCAGCAGGGTCTGGAAAGGGGGTGGACTCCAGAGAGCCTGACCGGCAAAAGGCAACTCAAGAGGGCAGAGCAGCATCTGCGTAGGGCCAGAGAAGGAAATGATACTGCTGTCGTTTATTCAAGGCTCGCTGAGGGTCAGACGCTGCGTTTCCTTTTGACTGGCGTCACTGGAGCGGGTAGCGTCACCTCCATCCTATGGGTAAGGCCCCAGAGGCTTAGATCGTGGGCTGCACGTCACACGTTTACTGGGGGAAGGAGCAGGTCCACCCTGACCTGCCTGTGTCGTGCGCCCATGCCCTGGCTCCCGCGGGGGTCTGCGCTGTGGGGAGCGGGGTTGAAGACCTCACAGCGCTCTCAGTGCAGAGGGTCGGTCGACGCTGAAGGAAAGGGCGTGCCCAGTCACCTGTCGAGTCGGGTGAAGCTGCAGCCAGACCCTGGGCCTTTTGAGTTCCAGGCCGGGTCCGGTCCGCAGTGTCTCTCTGGGCCTGGCTTTGCACCACCTTTCTGAAACAGTCATTGCACGGTACAGGGTCTGGAAGGAGGGGAGGAGGTTATCACTAATCCTCCTGCGTGCTACAGTGGCCTGGTTGGTGGTTGCCGTGACAGCAAGAGGCTGGGCTTTCTGAGCTGCGGGTCTGAATGTAGCTCTTGCTTTCCCTGAGTTCCCCTGAGTCGTTGAAAGAGCCCACTTTGGGAAGTGGGCTCATCCCTTTTGTGTCCCACACAGCCTGGTCTCCAGCTCACTTCTGCTGAGGCGCCTATTGGTGGCGGTCAGAAGGCTGGAGACACATCTCCCTCTGCTGTTTTTTACACTTTTTAATATACTCACACTCACACAAGTTTCATGGCTTCATGTATAAATGGCAAAGAATTGCAAACTCTAGGGGCCTTCACAGTCAACTACATCAATAGAGATAATACTGTTGGCCCTTTCTCTCTTTACTCAAGACCCAATCCGGTTTTAAATTTTGCCCCACATGAGTAAGTCCACTTTGTAGACCTTGGGTACTCAAGAGGGTTCAGGCCACATCTGGGTTTCCACAGAACTGAGCTAGGACTTGGGGGATTCCAGGTGGAGTCAAGAAAGCCCTGCTGTTTGAGTTTCACTGCTAGCCAAGAACAAACTCCCCAGGGTTTCAAAACCAGTATTCATAGTCCATTTCTGTAATGCCTAATTGAATTTTGCTTTCTAGAGCAGGTGTGTTTTTAGCTACAGAAAGTCATTTTGTTTGGGTTTCTGTTTCAGATGAAACATTACTCATGGAAAAACTGGAGTAGTTTAGAATACTTCTTGGAGGCGGGTGAGGGCCACTGGGTAAGGAAAAGTTTCAGTCAGCCGTTCCTTGGCCTGGGAGGTTAGGGTCCCCCTGCAGCTGTGGTGCTGGGCTGAGCTGTCCGCAGTAGGAAGTCAGTTTGGGTCTCTGTGCCACCTATTCCAAGACTTGTCAGCGTTCACATTGCTAAGTTCAGTCTTTTGAGTTTGAGTTTGAGTTCGGATATTTAAGCCCAGTGTCAAATCTTCAGTGTCAATCTTCAGTATCAAAATCTGTTCCTGGGTTCTGGGTTGGGCCAGGTGACAGCTGTACATTAGATCCAGTATTTGTGTTGTGCAAAAGACTGCAGTTACCCAATTTGTACCCAGGCAGATTAGCTAAATCGCTTAATAAATTAAGTGACTGAATCACTTAATGAATCCACCTTTTGGATCTGATTGCTTGTCGTGTTTTGTGAAGGGTGCATACTGTTTGTGACAGGCAGAATAATACCCCCTCCCCAAAGAGATCTGTAGCCTAACCCCCTAAGCTTACGAATAGTGAGGTTGTGTGACAGGGAAATTCAGGTTGCAGATGATGAAGTTTGCTAATCAGTTGCCCTTAGAAAGGGAAATTGTCCTGCATTATCTGGTGGGCCCAGTGTAATCACGAGGGTCTGTAAGAGGGAGGCAGGAGCGGCAGACTCGGTGGATCATTGCTGGCTGCGATGACGGGGCCGTGAGCCAGGGAACGTGGGCAGCCTCTGGGAGCTGGAAAAAGCAGGAACGTTCTCGGTCTGCAGGAAGGATGCAGACCTGCCAGCATCTTGGTTGTAGCCCAGTGAGACCCACGGCAGATTTCTGACATGCAGAACTGTAAGGAAGTAAGTTTGTGTTATTTTAAGTCACTGAGTTTGTGGTAACTTGTTACAGCAGCAATAGAAAGCTAATATGCTATTTTGTTTATTGAAGTTAAATAGGTGCAGAGTTTTCAATATGTTGATTTAAAGTCTCAGAGTCTTCTGAGGTAAGAAACCGTGAGTTACAGTATCTCAGCCGAACTGCTGCTTGTGAGACTGTCCACGGAAGGTCGCGCGATGAATGGTGCTCCCATGGCAGCACCACGTGCTGTGGCTTGGCCCGTCCATCTCACAAGTCTTGGCTGCTCTGGAGAGTCCCCTGGACTAGAAGTGTCTGTAATAGTGTCTGTTTTGTTCTGTGCTGCAATACGGAGTAGCTGAGACTGGGTAATTAATAGTGAATAAAAATTTATTTTCTCAGAGTTTTGGAGGCTGGGAAGTCCAAGATCAAGGTGCTGGCGTCTGGCAAGGGCCTCCTGCTACATCCGTGCACGGCAGAGGTGGAAGGGCAAAGAGGCGAAGGAGGGCATTTGCAAGGCCACAAATCCCACCCGAGAGGGAGGAGCCCTCGTGGCCTAATCACCTCTTAAAGGCTCCACCTCTTAAAACTGTCACAGGGGGAGTCGAATGTCAGCATGAATTTTGGAGCAGGCAAACATTCAAACTGTAGCAGATAGCATCAGGCAGAGCTGCTGTTGGTGAAGCCACCGTAGAACTGGGCAAAAATGTCTGGGTCTGAACGCTATCGAGAAGTGAAACTTGAAACCAAATTCAAATGTGAGAGCAGATGAGGAATTGGAAAGCTCACCGTGTGCAGAGAGCTGTGGCACAGTCCGTACGTTGACCAAAGAAGTGGTATTCTTTTCCTTTTTTTAAGAGACAGGGTCTCGCTATGTTGCCCATGCTGGACTGCGGCGGCCGTTCACATGCACGATCACAGCTCGCTGCAGCCTCGAACTCCTGGGCTAAAGCGATCCTCTTGCCTCAGCCTCCCGAGTGGCTGGGACTACAGGCATGCGCCACCACGCCTGATGGAATGTTATTCTTTTGACACACTGCCTGGTTCTCAAAAGGCATTAGATGGACTTCTGCCCATAGTCACTTGTGCTACTGTACTAATCAGTTCAGAAACACCGGGATTCACAATTTTTTTCTTTATTTTTATTTTTTAGAGACAGGGTCTTGCTCTGTCGCCTGGGCTGGAGTGCAGTGGCGTAATCATAGCTCACTGTAGTAACCTTGAACTCCTACCTCAAACTGTCCTTCCACCTTGGCCTCCCAAAGTGCTAGAATTACAGATTTGAGCCACCGGCCAGGATTTACAGTTTTTTTTTTTTTTTTTTTTTTTTGAGACAGAGTCTTTCTCTGCTACTCTGGCTAGAGTGAGTGCTGTGGCATTAGCCTAGCTCACAGCAACCTCAAACTCCTGGGCTCAAGTGATCCTACTGCCTCAGCCTCCCAAGTAGCTGGGACTACAGGCACGCGCCACCATGCCCAGCTAATTTTTTCTATATATTTTTAGTTGTCCAATTAATTTCTTTCTATTTTTAGTAGAGACGGGGTCTCGCTCTTGCTCAGGCTGGTCTCGAACTCCTGAGCTCAAACAATCCGCCCGCCTTGGCCTCCCCGAGTGCTAGAATTACAGGCGTGAGCCACCGCGCCCAGCCAGATTTACAGTTTTTGCAAGAGGTCAGCTCTTCTTCAGAGAGAGCCTCAGAATCTAGGCCAAAGATCAGGGTCCTAATAGACAAAGGAAGAGAATGGTGCTTAGGGCAGACCGTGGCTGACCGTCTGCCTTAGTCACAGTTGTGGGCTTGAGGCCGCACCGTGGGTGCACCTTGGAAACAAAGTGCTAAGTGACAGAAGCCCGTCACAAAGGCCACACTTGGACGATCCCGTTTATGTGAAACGTCCAGAACAGGCAAGTCCATTGAGACAGAAAGCAGATTGGCAGCTGTGCGGGAGGGGAGATGGGATGGACTGCTAGTGGGTGTGGAGCTTCCTTGGGAAATGGCGAATATGTTCTAAAATTGATCATCGTTTTGGTTTTGGTTACACGACTCTGAGTATTCCAGAAAGCATTGAATTTTATAATTTAAACCAATGACTTGTGTGGTGCATGAATTATATCTTAATAGAGCTATTTTTTAAAAAGTAGGTGTGTCAGGTCACTCGCTGATGGCTTGGTCACAACAGTATTGGGCTGTGGTGGGAGCAGCTTCTGAGAGCATTTTGGGGTGTTGAAGTGTCTGTTCTGCATGGGAGCTGTGACGGTCAAGAGCCTGTTCCGCTTCCCCATTATTTCTGAAGCTTTCAGTACTTAAATACCAGGGTTACGGATTGGTTTATCAAGCAACGACTCAGTGGTCTCAGTGGACAACTTCTGGTGTGTTTGGAGGTTTCCATTTTTCCTTCTCTTGCTAGGTGGGTCCTTGTTCCTGCAGGGGTCCTGGCCCGTTCAGTAACCGTGAGGCTGCGATGCAGTTTGCGCGCGGTAAGGACAGCCATGTGCGCACTGGGAGGCCCTGCCCTGGTCCTCTGTGTGTCCTGTTCAGTGCCGTGTGACTTGCTCACTTACAAGACTGATGATTCTTTTCAGTATGCATTTTCATAAAATGAGAAAACGGAGAAAGTGGTCTGACAGGGCCTCTAGGATAGCCTTCGAGTGAGCAACCGTAGTATTTTGGTACAGTTTTGAGATCTTCCCATTACTGGATTCACTGGGCCCTCCTGTAGGCCGCGGCTCTGCCCAGGTGTGTGGGGCTGTGAGGGGTCCTTGCTGCAGGTGCACAGAAGACTCACTGCACTGGCATAGGTCAGCCCTTTTGCTGGTGGTGGGGTCAGCTCCCAGGCCGGTGCCGCCAGAGCTGCAGCCAGGGGCAGCTGCCATCCCTCAGCCATGCTGGAAGCCCCCACGGACCCAGGAGGCGGCAGTGGTGTGGTGGGGGCTCCTTGAGGGGCGGCTGGAGCGCCTGAGGCCAGAGCTGCCCTCCCTGCTGCCACCAGCACCGCAGATTTGGAGCCCTCCCTGTCTAGGGTGTCCTTACAGCTCCTCGTGCGTCCGTGAACAGAGCGGGGTTAACCCTCAGGAACCAGTCACTCGGCGGATTGTGCACAGAAAGTGATTGACTGCTGTCTCTCCGGTTTAAGAAGCCACATTGAGGCTGCCGTGCTGGTCACTGGTGTAGAGGGGAAAGCCAAGAAAATGGGCAAGTGTGTAGTTCAACAAAGAGGAGAGAAAAAGCCCTATCACCCTGCAGAGAGTCACTCTTTGGCGTCGGCAGCGAAGGTCACAGGAACGTAGAGCAGGGCAAACTCTTCTCGAACTGGCGGTGCCCAGCTACAGTGTCCTGGGAGGGCGGCTGGAAAGGAGGGGGGAGCCGAGCTCTGGAGGGCTGTAAACGACAGGAGTACCTGCCTGACCCGGCTCCCTCCCAGTGGGTCATTGAACACCTGCCAAGGGCCAGACACCGCTGGGTGCCCGTCTTCGTGACAGCCCTGAGAAGTGGATGTTGGGTGTTCCCATTTTACAGATGAAGAAACTGAGTCAGACCAGGCGGTTTGCCAGAGTCACATAGTAAATTAAAATGGTAGAGCAGGAATTTGGATCAGCCTGTGTTCTATTTCCTGTGCTGTCTTTGTGCTGTCTCTGAAGAGAAAAAACTCCCACATGGACTTCAGGGTGCCATTAACTATTAGGTTGAACCATACGAAAGTGCCATTTTTGTAAGTCAAAGTGGTCAAACATCGGTGATGACATATGGTTCAGCCAGTGGAACAGCAGTCAGGATTCGGAGAGAGAAATCTCCCTTGGCAGGAATGGTCAGCAGAGATCATGGTGGGGCCAGGAGCGGAGCAAGGCCTCGAAGGATCTGTAGACTCTGGACAGAGAGAAAAGAGGCAGGAGGGGCGGTGCGAGGCGGGGATGGTGAGGACACGGCCCGATGGGGCAGGTGCCTGAGCCATCCTTCAGGGGCGCAGATGTGGCCTCAGAGGGCAGGAGGTGATGGCAGGCGACGCCTTAGGCACCGCTCCTGCGCCCCTGACAAGGCCTCTCCCTGCTGACGCCCGTGCTCTCTCCGCAGGAAACGGGTGAGCAGATCGCCATCAAGCAGTGCCGGCAGGAGCTCAGCCCCCGGAACCGTGAGCGCTGGTGCCTGGAGATCCAGATCATGAGGAGGTGAGGGCCTGGCGGGGCCGTGTGGGGCCTCGGGGCCCTGGGGTGCTGCAGTGAGACCTGGGGGAGCCGCCAGCCCTCTGCCTGTGGGACGGGGAGTCTTAGATCTCGGTCCCTCGATCAGGACACCAGCCAGAATGTCCAGAGAGGTGACTCTCCTGCTTCTGAGGACTTCTAGAGGAGTAGCATTTCATGTCCTCACTGGGCCCTATCAAGGGCTTTTGGTCAGTGTTATTTGTTATATTAAATGATATAAAATAGTCATTGTGGCGATTTTCCTTTGTCAGCAAAAAATCCTTCTTTTCTCTTAACATTTCAAATTCCGAGGTGGCATGTGACTCTCTAGTGCTGTCACGCTATTGCCGATGTGTACTCCTCCAGTGTGGAGACAGGGTCTGTCACTCTGCCAGACAGATGCTGTCCTCCTGGCCAGTGAGGCTCTTGGTTAAGCGCCTGAGAGTCAGCTGTCAGCTGGGAAGACTTAAAGAGACAGGGTCTCGCTCCGTTGCCCAGGCTGGAGTGCAGTGGTGCAATCATAGCTCAGTGTAACCTCACACTCCAGGGCTCAAGGGATCCTCCTGCCTCAGTGTCCCTAGTAGCTGGGACTATAGGCGTGCACCACCAAGCCCAGTCAGCTTTTTTCTTTTGGTAGAGATGGGGTCTCACCATGTTGCCCAGGCTGGCCTCGAACTCCTGGGTTCAAGTAATCTTCCCACCTCAGCCTCCTACAGTGCTGAGATTACAGGTGTGCATGAGCGTGCCTGGCTAGGCTAGCCTCTTAAAAAGAGGAGGTACCACCTTCTTTGCCTGTCTGCACGCATGTCCATACCTACCCACTCAAATGGCATAAGATTGGAAGTCCCTCTGCCTTCTCTGCTTCTAGAAGCGATTTCTCAGTGCAGCAAGCTGGGGCGCTCTAAAGGCAGTTAAGTTACCCAGGATGCGCTCACAGGGTCCCTGAGTGCACAGTGCTGAAAGTAGGGCTGGGGAGCGCTAACCGACCCGGCACCGAGGCCCGTCCAGGACCCCGCCTTCCTCGGTTCATATCCGCGGTCCTTGTTTATTCCAGCCTTCATTGGGAGGTGAGCTTGGCTCAGCCACAGAGAGAAGGGCCTGGGTTTGAGCAGAGCTTGGGTTCTACCCTCATAGGCTTTTCCTCCTTCCTAGGCTGAACCACCCCAATGTGGTCGCCGCCCGGGATGTTCCCGAGGGGATGCAGAACTTGGCCCCCAACGACTTGCCCCTGCTGGCCATGGAGTACTGCCAAGGAGGGGACCTCCGAAAGGTGAGGCTTCTGGGCTGGCAGGGGCAGGGGGCACAGCCTGTCTGGGCAGGGGCGGGGCACCAGGAAGGGGAAATGGGGAGGCCTTTCACCACTGTCCTCCTCAGGAAGCTCGAGGAGCTACAGCAGCACTGGGGGGTTGCTTTTCCTTGTCGTCCCCCTCTTTGCCCACTCTGGGGTGTGTGTGAGAATCAAGAGACTGAATCAGAAGCACTTACGAGAAAGGGAGGGAAGGGCTTGCTGTACATTCTGCTCTGTGGTGACTGAAGTGACAAGGAAAATGTCATTACCAGGGCCGGGCATGGGGAGACCGGGCGAGTCCAAAACAAACTTTTCCTCCTCCGCACGTCAGGGCCATTTGTTCCACTGCTGTCCTTACCAGGAGGGATTTTCACTGCATGTGCGGCAGCACCACATGCGGGGTCGGGAGTGGAGCAGGCAGGGGCCTGGGCTGGGGCTCCAGGGCCACCCCGGCTCCCCCGCGGGGCTGTGCTTTCTTCCCTCTCAGCATGGCAACTGCTCTTTCCTAGGATGCACGCTTGGGGCGGGGGGTGATGGCAGCCCTCGCTGATCTCAGGGAAGGTCCCGGGTGCCCGCCTCTTAGGTGCTCCCTAAAGCAGCGTCACACAGCCTGCTCACACGCGCTGCCTCATTTGATTTCCAGCAACCCTTTGATGTTGGCGGACAGATAAGATCCCCACATTTCAGATGGACGTCATGGCCCAGAGAGGTTGGGGTGGTTACCAGTCCTCACACAGCGGCAGCAGCAGAGCTGGGTCACAGTCCCCGTGCACCCACCTGCAGGCCACCTCTCCGTCTGTGAGACTGGACGGTGCCATGGAACGTTATGAAAAATGAAAGCTCTGAACAAAAGAGTTATTGTTATGTATTATTTTTTTTTAATTGAAAAAGAGGTTGCTGGTGAGTCAGCTCCCTTCACCTCTTCACTCTGGAAGGCCCACGATGGGGGCGGGGGTGCCCAGTCCTTTATTCTCTCTTTCCCTGGCAGTTGCCCGGACGCATGTCATGTGCTGTTCTGTTACTCCTTGGGGCCCTTGTGCCTTCTTTTTTCAAAAGGAAACTTTCCATGAAGGTTGACCTGCCCCGTGACCTCCTGCCGTGGGAGGTGGGCGTGTCCCGGGGTGTTGTCACAGCAGGATGTGAACACAGTTGCTGGCGTGACCCACGGATGAGAAATGGGGCACTTGACAGTGCTTCGATTTTCCCCTTCGTTTCCTACCGTCTGACGATCAGCCGGTGACTAACTGCAGCTGCGTGGAGATAGAGTGGGCTGCTGTGCGAGGGGAGGGTCTGAGAGGGCAGCCGTGGGGTAGGTGGGATGTGGCCAGACCGCAGAGGGCTCTGAGCAAGGCAGAGGGTTTCAGACTTGGTCTTAGGTGGCGAAGAGGAAGATGAGAATTTCAACATGACGGCTGGTGTGGGTTGCAGGGTGGTCGAGGGCGGGGCGTCCCGAGGGCCTCTGTCCTGTCATCCAGAGGGGCGCTGGGGAGGGCACTGCTGTCCAGAGCTCTTGCGACCTGTTTCCTTTGTTCTCCAAATGAGTTAGCCTGTCTCTCCTTACACCTGTAGGTGTGGAGAGACAAGCTTGGCTGGCACGTGAGCAAAAGTAAAAGTCAGAAGTGATTTTAAAAGTCTGTGTGCCACACAGGTGAGCAGATTCTCGAATGTTCCTGAACATAGATGTCAGCTACTGACTGGAAGCCTCAGTTGGGAAGGGACTTTCCCTGTTGTCCTCCTCAGAGGCCACCTTCCAGCAGCACGTGGGGCCTCTCGGTGGTGGGCGGGCCGGGAGGGCACAGGGCTGAGTGTTAGGCTCGAGTGTCAGCTGGACTTGGCTTCGTAGCGTGACAGACGTGGATGCCAGTTTCCTCACGTATGAAGTGGAGATTCCACCCGTACTCCCCTTGGTGGTGGTCGTGAGGATTAAACAGGGTAATGCAGGCACAGCTTCATGGAGCTAATCATGCGGAGTGTGGCCCCGCGCCAGGCGTGTAGTCAGTGCTCACTGAATATCCTGAGCCATCATCATCACCCCCCACAGCGAGGCGATGTCAGGGAAGAGGTCAGAGGGTGTTTCCGGCGAGTGCCTTCCCAGCCCGCTGTGCCTTGGGACCCGCAGGGGCAGTGACTGCTGTGGCTGAGCGTAGGCTCTGGCCCACCGCATTCAGAGCTGCAGCAGCAGGTGCAACTTGCAGGTCCCCCCTCTTAGAATGACCAGACACCTGCAGCCAGGGCCACCGCTGTGAGTACGTGAGGTCCATTGCCACCTCCTCCTCCTCCAGCCAATTCCTGGTAGCCCTGCGGCCCAGGTGTCCTCAGAAGCAGGTCCCCCAAAGCCCAGGGCCTGGGGTCAGCACTCTGGTGGCTTTGGCTGGTGAGACACGTGTGAACCTACCTGCTTTTTGACCACTCGCTCTGATGCTTTTTCTCCACTTCCCAACAGTACCTGAACCAGTTTGAGAACTGCTGCGGCCTGCGGGAAGGAGCCATCCTCACCTTGCTGAGTGACATTGGTAAATCCCAGCCCTGGGCGTCAGGCCGTGCCCTTCAGAGGGAGTGTGTGGTGCCGTGTGTGAGTCCTTGTGGAGCACAGAGCGGAGACGTGTCAGTCCTTTGGTCTTTACGGAGGGTGGGATGGGGGTGCCGGGAAGGGCCCGTGGCGTGGGGAGGTCAGCAAGGGCTAGTCAGGCAGGCGCTGAGCTCAGATAGATTCCCCTTCCTTCCTGGTTAAGTCATCGAGTGAATTATGTCTGTAGAATAACAGCTTTCCTTTCCCATTAAAAAGCTCCACTCCCTGCTTTCCTGGAATGGCCAGTGATGGAACAGGTTGTCATCTGAGTGCGTTTCATCCCTTGGCGATGAATTTTTCCACCCCCACATAGGCAGTTCTCTGGCAACCACTGTCGTAGGGAAAACTGCCTTTGTTTAATCCTTTTGTGCTGTTGGAGTCCTCAGAGGAGGGTCCCTGCAGCACCGTGAGAAGGCTGTGCCGGCCCAGGGAGGAGAAGAGTGAATAACTTACCCTGCAGAGTGCCTAGTCCTGGCGGAACAGACATCAGAAGTGAGAGAGACTTGCCCGGGGCATTTTGAAAAAATAATCTCCAAGGTTATTGGTGCAAGTTGATAGTTTGGGACGTAAGGTTTAGAGTTATTCGGAGTTTATCTTTGAGTATTTGCCCCCAGATTTGGGGAATCATCCCATTTTCATTCCTCCCCTACCTCAACGTTTTGAAGCTGTATATACTTTTTGTTTGCTCCAACTTTTTCTTTTGAAAATTGTCAAATATGTAGAAAAGTTGAAAGAGTAGGACAGTGAAACCCACATCCCCTTCACCTAGACCCGCTTTGCCCCATTCCTAAAGCTGTGTTCTCCGCCTGGAAGGGCAGGTGGCCATGGGTGTGCAGAGCACTAGGCCTTGCGCGGGGTCTGCCTCTTCCGCCCGGCGGCTGCGGCAGGGAGGCGCGAAGGAAACGAAGGGGAGGAGTCAGGCAAGGACACTGAAGGTTGAGATCCAAACAGTCCGACACACATTCCGTCTCGCGCTGTCCTGTGTTTCTGCCCTTCGTTGGGTTCGCGTTGAGGGAAGCCGACGTTACACCAGTTTATCTGACTTGAGCGGGTGTCCACTGCCGGCCCGATGGCTTCCTCTGTGCACTGGCCCTCGCGGGTCTCCGGGAAGGGCCTTCTCTGCCTGCCTGGAGGATCTGACGTTGTAACCCGGAAGTCAGGGATCCAACTCGTTTTCTCCATGCCTTGCCGCGTGGCCTGCCGTCCACATTTTGTTCGATGTTTGCCTTGATCGTATCTTCTGTGCCTCAGTGGCCACATTCTTGATTGGTTCTGTGTTGGATTGGGTTGAAGGCATGTTCTTTTGCTCTTCATGGGAACTTTTGTTTTTCTTTGGTTAGAGCTTCTTCAAGTTATTTTTCTTTAATGTTATTCTCTCAAATATTTTTCTTTCACTCCTTAGGTTATTTATGCATTGAGCAAATGGTTCTTAAGAAAGCCTTTAAATGATTGGCGCAAGTACACCTGTCTGCTAACTCAGGTGATTCTCTACTGATGTTACCAGAGCTGCTGCTGGTTATATGCTCTTTTGGTCTCGGCATGTTTTGAATTCAGTTACTGATGAGTTGTGTGGTACTGATGAGTTAAAACTTTCGTATTATTTATTCAAAGTGTGCGTGTGTGCATAAGTTATACCTCAATCAGAATGACAGGACGCGCAAGCTCTCCTGTAGGTGGATGAATGTTAAATTCCTTAGGTTACTCATTCTCGTCCTTCCTCTCTGTGACCCCAAGTTTAAGGGCACAAACTGTAGTCACAGCTCTACAGCATTTAGAACAGTCGTACCTAGTACATAACAGCTTCTCTATAAATATTTGTCAAATGAGTGAAGTAAATCCCAAAGGAAATTAAAATAAGGACCTATTTTTTATTTTATTTCTTTTTTTTTGAGACAGTGCTGTTCTGTTGCCCAGGCTGGAGTGCCGAGGCTCAGCCTAGCTCACAGCAACCTCAAACTCCTGGGCTCAGGGAATCCTCCTGCCTCAGCCTCCCGAGTAGCTGGGACTACAGGTGTGCCCCACCACGCCCGGCTAATTTTTTCTATTTTTAGTTGCCCAGCTAATTTTTTTTTTCTATTTTAGTAGAGAACGGGATCTTACTCTTGCTCAGGCTGGTCTCGAACTCCTGAGCTCAAGCGATCCTCTACAGGATTACAGGCGTGAGCCACCTCGCCCGGCCAAGGACCTATTTTTTAAAAAATCAATTGTCCACATGAAATGAACACTTCCAGGTCAAATGCTGGCTTCTCCATATTGGCAGTGTGACCTTGGGCATGTTACTTAATTTTTTTTATTAGCTGTGAAATGGGCACAGTACTCACTTCATTAGAACATTTCGAGAATAAAATGAGATGATACTTATTCATAAAGCCCTTAGCATAGTGCTCTGTTCCTAGCGTGGTGTGCAGTCAGCAAATGCCAGCTCCTTTCTCGTTTCCTGCCCGCTCTGGACTTGCACTTTTAGCATCCCTTTGGACAAGCCATAGTCCCTTACTTCGGTTGTGACCTGAGGTTGGATGCAGTGAACCAGACAGGTGGTTGCCTCTTGAGACTCCCCTTCCTGGAAATGGCTACTCATCCTCACACCCTTTGTCTCAGGCACCCTGTGATGCGGTCACATCCCCCGATTCTGTGGTTGTAGTCCGGGTTGTGGTAAGCTTGTATTTTACTTTCATTCCCTTCCTGATTTGTGTACAAAATCCATCAAATTTATTTCTCATGACTGAGCCAGAGTTCAAAAGCTTTTTTGGGAGCTTATCTAACATAACTGTTTTGTATTTTGAAACATTTCCTGGGCATATTTTGTTCCAGTTTGTTCCAAGTGCCGGCCCTGTGTTTCCTTTGTTGCCATTGCCACTGCTGCTCTCTGCCAGGTTGACTTCAGATAAGTGGCAGAGCCACACCCCTGACCACTGGGTTTCCTGGCCTTCTCTTCTGGGCTAACCCTGTCAGCCCCTAATCTCTCCTGTGCCACTGACCTCCCAGAGATGCCTGCTCGGGACAGCATCGAGATAGCAGATGTAGGTAGGACTTTTCCAGTGAACTTTAAATTGCCCAAGATCCTGCAGAGTACGTGTGAGAAAGTGAGCAGACACCGGCAAGCGCGTGGGTGGGCCCCCTGCGTCCTGCGCCAGGACAAGCCTGGTAGACCGTTGCCTTTATGCTGATGAGAGATCCGGGGACAGGTGCAGAGGCAACTGGAGATGACTTGGACTTCCAAATACTGTGGCGCTAAAATAGCTTGAGGAAGTTATTTGTAAATGGACTATTTAAACGGGCTTGCTCATTATCCTTTGGAAAATATCAGTGTATGTTCTCTTCTGCCAACAGAGGAGCAAACTCCTGAGCACTCAAGGTTACGGGCAGACCATGGCACTCCCTGCTGCCTGAGTGGTGTGGCCCTGCCTGAGCCAAGGCCAGCAGGGCAGGCCGGAGCCCAGCTGTGCGAGCCGCAGCCTTGTCCACCTTAGACTGGAATCAGTCTTCCTTGGTTCTGCAGGCGGCGGTTTGCTGGAACCCTTCCCCTTCTGTCTGTGCTTCATTCTCGGAGCCACCACCGCTGCTCCTACTGCAGCTGTTTGTAGCAGGCAGCCAGGCCTTCGGCATTCAAGAGCAGAGAGGGTTTCAGAGAAAACATGTGGCTTTAGGGAAGGAATCAGAAGACCGGACTCCGCAGAGTGTGTCTCGTCTGTCCTGTTGACTGCACTGCCGCGTATAGCCAAGGACATGACCTGATCTCGGTGTTGAAAAGCATAGATAGCCAGGTTAATAGATAGAATAATAAGGGGAGAGTAGACAGCTGCCTTTCAGTCCTGGCGCTGAACATTCTGGGCCTAAGTGTCCTCAACTTTGGGATGAGGGTTTGGGTGTCTTACTGGCCCCTAAGGTCCTTTCTCCCTGTAATTGTACCGTTTTGTCTGTCCAGGCAGCTGATTTTCAGAATGGTGGCCCCAGAATGTCTCTGGCACCCCCAGCCATCCCAGCCTGACTGCTCCCCGCAGGCGCCTTCACGTCCTGTCCTGCCAGGAGCTTTGTCTTCCCGCCCGCGCCCACTCCGTGCCGTCCCGTTCATCCTCTCTGCACCCAGCCAGGCGCCTGCTGCCTTCCAGTGGTCTGTGTGCCAGGCCGTTCCTGGGGCATCCTTATCACCCCCGTCCTTCCCCAGATCTGCATGTTCAGCCCTGATCCCCTTCCCAAACTCCTGCCCATGTCCACAGGATGCTTCTCCCAAAGTCACTTCCAAATCCAGGTCCTCGACTTGTTCCTTAACCAGGTCCCTTTCGGACTTCCTCTTCTGTGTCACTAGCCCATCCTCCTGCCAGCTGCCCAGGCACGGGTGTCGGCTTTGCATCTGGTCTCTCAGAATCTGCCCTACGCCCCGCACCCTCCCATTTAAGGAGCCTCCAGACCCCGCCAAACCTTCCTGCATGTCGTACGTCCCATTTCCCCCATTTGGCCCCACTGCCTCCACTAATCGGTGTCAGAGCAGGTCCCTGCTGTGACCTCTCCCTGGCCTCCTTTTCTCCCTGTTATGCTAATCTGTCTTCATGCTTTTGAGAGGACACTTTGATCACAGTCCACTGTGAGATAGAGGCCAAGCCGCACAGATGCGCATTTCTCCCGTCCACTGTGGCCAACCTCCAGAGTATGTGACTCTCAGCACTCACTTGTCAGTTGCCCTGCCAGCTCCTTGCTGGGGTGCTGCTGCTGCACCTCCCAAGGACCCCATGCCTTCCTATCCTTTGGGGCGTGGCTTTAGACCTGCCTGCCCCGCAGGGACTGCCCTGACCTGTCACTCACCATGACTCTGGTGGGATTCTGTGTTGCCCCCTGCACTCCTGTGTTACTTGCTGTTGCCATTACTGTTACGTGGTCTCTGGCCGTATCTTGGCAGTGAAGGCCGAATTCTGGGTTGGGGGCCAGTTGACCCGACTGTTTGTGCAGCAAGGAAGGAAAATGCTTTGATTCAACTATACGTTTCCCACAGTGCACGTACAGAAGACTCTCGATAAGGGTCTCGTCGAATGAACGAGAGAATGATCCTGCATTTGCCTCCCTGCACCCGGTGTTCCTGCCTTGCCAGCCTTGCTGATTGGTCAGGGGCTGTTTTAGCCAAGAAGGCTTTAGCCATACTAGACCTTTCTCCACTTGTCCACTGTTGGCCTCCCAGTCCGTTTTGTTTGGAAAGCCCAGTGATATCCACGTGGCTGTCACATCATAGGCACCCTGTCAGTTTTCATCGAGTGAACGAACATCCTGTTGCCTTCCTACTCGGTGGTGGCTTGGACCACCCGTTGGTGACTGCCTTTTTTTCTCTTCTAACCTCTGTCTCAACTTTTGGCACATTTATCTTTCTGTTTCTTCTCTACAGAAAGTATCTCAAACAAAAGCGTTCTCAAGGGAGCTTAGTAATCCCATTGAAGTTGTAGTGTGGTGAGCATGTGGACATGACCCCTGTAAACCTGCTCTTCTGCGCGGAAGTCTGGCTACTCCTGTCTGTTCCCTGTTTTGTGGTTAATGATCAGGATAATATACGGGGGTTGTGACTCAGAATCCTCGTTCATCAATAACAACTACAGGATTGTCACGTTCTTCAGGTAAACATTTGTGTCCTCACGAGTTAAGGGGGAGCTGGGGTGTCCACGTGGGCCCCACTGCTGACAGGGGTAACGGAAAGAGGCTCTTATCTTCCTGTAGCGTGTCCGTCCCTTGGCCCTCTCTGTGGAGTGTCTGTCCTGGGAGATGCCGCCGTGTCGTGTAAAAGTTCTCACGGGGTGGGTGCTTCCTGTGGCTCTTTTCTGTAACTGGAATGCGAGGAGTTAACTCTTAGGCTTATTAGGCTTCACGATGTGGTTTTCAGTTTTTATGAATGGTATTTTTGCTGTTGCCGGGGATTTAGATTTTTTATAAACTTCCGGGTGCAAGAGCATTTTTCTTAATCTCAGTATCGCATGTTTCATCCAATGTAAACCAAGTCAGATTCTTTTGGCTCGAGACAATTTTGCTGCATTTCATGACACTGCTCTTCAGGTACTATTTTGTCATATGTAGCACAGTCAGACTGAACCAAGCATTTTGAAGGCTCATTCTAGGAGGGGAGCATCTAAGAGGTCTTGCCTGTCAGAGTTTTTACTATTTCAGTCACGTGGGGTCACTCGGTTCAAGAAACTGTATGTAACAGTGCCTGTCTGGTTCTTGAATTTCAGACTTTGTTAAGTTGACCATAGTATTTGAGAATGAACAAATACCCCAAAATGAGGGTGAAAGTTTGTCATGTGCAGTTGCTTAAGCATAAAAATAGATAGTATTAATAGTAATCACTAGGTTCAGTTACCAACATGCTGTCCCTCCTCACAGATGACAGCTGTCAGCGTGGCGTAGAGACGCATGGTGTGGAAGAGCTCGCAGGCTGGGCTGAGGGCTCTTCCTCTTCACGGGGGCTCCCGGGCCGTCCCACCTGCTCACGCCCTGTGTTCTTTGCCCTAAGACGTGACACTCTAGCTTCAGGGGCCTTGTCCCAGTCTGGGCACACGCACCTCCTCCAATTACAGCCTCAGCTTCCGTATACTCTGCTTTGGAACAAGCCAGCCTGCACTTTTCTATATTATGCCTTGGTCCTCTTCAGTGTGTCCTGCACCAGAATGGGTCATTGATGAAAACAGCAGTGAGCAAACATTTCCACTTGCCGTGGGGCCTTGCTGCCACCGAAGTTGAGGTGCAGTAGTCGTGCCGTCCCTGTCTGCAAGGTCATGTTGGCAGTTCTTAGAGTGTCTTTAGTGTCCTTTGCTTTTATTTTTTTTAATACTATAAAAAATAGTAAAACAAAAATGAAAGCACTGATAAGAAGCATTGGTCTTTGAACGTTAATACAATTGAGGACAAGATGGAGTGGAGGTTTTCAGGCACGTGGAAAGCAGCGAGTCTTTCACTTCATTTGAACATTAGTTGGACCTGAGCCAACCTACGGTGCCCTTATGAAAGAAAAGAAAAATAAAGAACAAGTATAAAATGTTGGACCTACATGATCAAAGTCTGGGTTTAAAAGGACAGACGTAATTAGAAGTTTTGTGATACAGGTTGAGCACCCCAATCTGAAGCTTTTTTGAGCATTGATACAATGCCACAAGTGGAAAATTCCACACCTAAGTACTTAACACAAACTTTGTTTCATGCACAAAATTATTAAAAATACCATATAAAATTACCATCAGGCTATGAGTATAAGGTGTATATGAAACATAAATGAATCTCGTGTGTAAACTTGGGTCCCATCCCCAAGATATCTCATTATGAACATGCACATATTCCAAAATCCAAAGCACTTCTGGTCCCAAGCATTTCAGATAGGAGATACTCAATCTGTTTAGCTTAATGTTCTCGTCTGGAACTCCCTAATAAGGTGGAAGTCAGTTGTGTGCTCTCTCAGTTTGACTTTCAAATGTGTCTTCAGGAAACGTTCAGCCGAGAGTCTTCTCAGAGTGTGTTTGGTGATGTGGTTTCTGTAGACGTCTTTCCCCTGCTCCTCACAGAGCCCCTGCCATATGAGAGAGAGAGAGAACGTGCGTGTGGCACAGAGAGGGCTTCAGGTTAAACCCCTTAGTGTTTAAACAGAAACCAGGTCATACCATTGACTCGGCAGTGCGTCCTTGGCACCCCTGAGTCAGACAGCATAACCCTAAGGGCAGACTGTCACGACGCGTATCTACCATAGTTTGTTCAACCATTTCCTCGTTGACTTTCAGTTTATTTCTAACTGTTTCACTCCAAGCTGGGCAGTAAGTATCCTTATGCATGTGTCATGATGCTTTTGATTTTATAAGCTAGATTCCCAGAGATGGAAATAATGGGTCAACCCATGTATTTTAAAATTTAACAGATGGCCGGGTTGTGGTGGCACAGGCCTTTAATTCTCAGTTACTTGGGAGGCTTAGGTGGGAGGATTGCTTGAACCCAGGAGTTCAAGTCCAGCCTGGGCAACATAGTGAGACCCTAGTCTCTAAAAAAATAAATAAATAAATAACTTAATAAATGTTGCCATGTTACTTTCCCCAAAATGCCCACCAATGTTCACTCCTTTAGGAATGTACAGGACTACTCTTTATTTCTCATCAAAAAGTCTTGCTTCTTGGAAGTGAAAAAGGCATTTTAGTGTTACTTGGTTTACATTTTTGACTATCTGTGAGCTTGAGCAACTTTTCATGTGATTGTTCACCATTTGTATTTCTTCTGCAAATTGGCACTTCATGTTCTTTGCCCATTTTTCTACTGGGTTGTTTTCTCACTGACTGTGAGAGCTTTTTGTCCATTGGGCGTGTTGACTCTGGCAGGTGTTGTAAGTACTGTTTTCCCAGCTCCTTGTCTTTTGGCTTTGTTTATAGCGTCTTTCGCCATAAACTTTTAAAACCTTTTTATGTTATTTGTATTTGTTTTTCTTTGTGCCATGTAGTTTTCCTCACATAACACTACATTTTTGCTAAATTTATCCCATGGTGTTTTATAGAGTTGGTAATGTGAGTGGGATTTTTTTCTTTTCCATTTCAACTGGATGTAGCCGACGTAGAGAAAAGCTGTTGATTTGTATGTACTCGTTGCTTCCAGGTGACTTACTAAATTATTTCCAGTTTTTAGTCTATTGAGTTCTCTAGGCAGATGGTCATATCATCTCCAAATAAAGATAATTTTATCTCCTTCCAATACTACTTATTCCATTTTTTTCTTTTATAATCTTTTGCCTAGGATTTCTGTTAAAGTTATTAAACCTCTCTTACGGGTAAAAATCACGTCCTTGGAGTCTGAGCTGCAGATGGGTCCCTTCCTGCTGCGCTGCAGCCCTTCTTGTGTGATGTCATCCCCTCCTCATGTGATGTCAGCACAGCAGGAGCTGTGGGTATCAGATGACTTCACAGCCAGAGTTGCATAGTCTGCGTCTTTCCCAACTAGGTTCTGAGCTCTTTGTCGTTGGGGACCACTTCCCTGACATTCTGTCTCTCGCAGGACCCGCAGGAGGGCCGTGGGAGTGCGTGCTGAGCTGTGGGGATGCGTCAGAGGTGTCCTGTTTTCTTCGTCTCGCGCTTCCCCACTTCCGACGCCACCTCTGACCTCACTGGACTGTAGATCGTGTGACCATAGTAGTCTCGCCCCGAAGGGCCTGTCTCCCTTTTCCACGTGGTAGAATTTTGATTTTTGAGCCATCAGACCAAAGAAGTTCCCCTTCTCAAACTTTACAGGCATCAGCATCACCTGGGAGCTTGTTAATGCAGACTGTGGGGTCACCCCCAAAGTTTCTAATTCAGTAGGTTTGGGGTGGGGGCTGAGAATTTTGCATTTCTAACAAGTTTGGTTGCTGCTGTTCTGGGCACTGCAGTTTGAGAACTGCTGCTCTGGATGGCAGTTGGTGACCTCAGCGATGCAAGGCTGAGAATTCCTTGCATGAATAAGCCAGATCCTTGTGGTGGTGGAGTTCTGCTCGCACAGCAGAGCCTGTGGCTGCACCCGAGGGGTGTCTGCCTGAGGCCCCTTGCCTCCACCGTGAATTTGTGCACTGAAAGTCACAGGGCGTGTTTCAGGGCACACGGTGTTTATCTTTTACAGGATAGGAGATTCTGAGATGAGAAGGTTTAATAAAAATTCGTTCCCCTTTCCATCCTCCCAGCCTCTGCGCTTAGATATCTGCATGAAAACAGAATCATCCACCGGGACCTAAAGCCAGAGAACATCGTTCTGCAGCAAGGAGAGCAAAGAGTGAGTGGCCCTCTGGGGAGTAGAGAGTCTTGGGGGCTGCCTCTGGGAAGGCCGCTGGGTGTGTGTGTTTGTGTTACTATTTGCATTTCCTAGTGTGATGCTTTGATTCTCTGGGAATGCTTTTTGATTTGAAATAGAATTCAGCAGAAGGTTCCTGCTTGCACATTGAGGCAAGTTTGAATGGATTGCGTTGTTCAGGCAAGTTTGAATGGATCGCGTTGTTCATTGCCCAAGTTGCAGGAATCTGATAAGGAAAATCATGTTTGCCTTCCTACCTCCACCCCCAGCCTTTGGGACTAGCACTTGGAAATAGGCTTTTTGTTTTCTGTTTGTTTTGAGAGCCTCATGTTTCCATGCTAGATGGAAACCAGCTATCGGTTGGTCCTGGATGTGTCTGGGAAGAGGCATTTGGAGCTGGCACCTGCCTACCGGGCCTGGTCCAGCCTGCAGTTCCCCCAGAGCTCTGGGCAACCCTCCTGTGGCCGCCCTGCTCAGGTGCGGAGGTTGCCTCCCGTGGGGCTTGACGCTGTGTTCTTTCACCCTGTTTGCTCAGCCGAGTGGAATGTTGTCGCTCAGCTCCTGGGTCACCTAATCCCTTCTGATACGGCTTCCTTCACATCCGAGGCCTGACCCGGGACTCCCGTGGTGCTCACCTCTGTTCCGGTTCACACTCACTCTTGCCAGTGCTTCTAGGATGTGAGAACTAGAGGCGTTGACTGTGAAGAGGCTGGACTCATCTTCCATATGAAGCCCAGGTTTAGCGATCTCGAGGGCTGGTGTCTGGTCTGTTCATTTCGGCCCCCTCTGATGGTTGGTGGCAGAGCATGGGAGAACACATGGCTAGCATTTTTACAGCGTGTGTTTTCTTTTGCCCTAAATCCACCATGTCAAGGACATTCTCCTGTGTATTTGGCGGCTCTTAGGAATTTAGGATGCAATACCACCTGGGAATTCAGAAATATCTCTATTCTATCGGCAAACAATCAGAATCCTTGTAGAAGGACAGTGTATTCTTAAAACCTTCAGATTTCTCTTCTCTTTTTTTTTTTTCAGTTAATACACAAAATAATTGACCTCGGATATGCCAAGGAACTGGATCAGGGCAGTCTTTGTACTTCCTTTGTGGGGACCCTGCAGTACCTGGTAAGAAATGGGACTTGCATGTTTGTGTCAGTCTCTCTTTGCCGGCGTGTCTGGGCTCCTCTCTGTCCTCGCCCTCAGCCCCTGCGTCTCACCAGCTCTCGGGATGTTTCTCAGATGCACGGAAATCATTGCATGAGGTCAGACCCATAATCTGTTCAAGTCAGCAATTTTTACCAGCAAGTGCCCAATGGAAGGATGCAGCCGTCTTCTGTGATGTCCAGAGGGCTCTGCTAGTGTGTCCTTACACAAATTCTGTAACTTCTCTGTGCTTCAGTATTTTATCTGAAAATAAAGGATTTTAACAAGATTCATGCTGATCTATAGAGGCCACAGTTGCTCTGCGATTTCGCAGGGGCCACTGAGGAAGAGTCAGAGCTCTGAGCTTCCTAATCTTTCTTTATGTTACTTGGGCTGCGTGTTGGGCTCCGTTTGAGTCTGTCATTCATTTAAGAATGATGGTCAGGTATAGTCTGTTTCCAGTGCTGTGCTCAGAGCTGGCGACGCAGTGAGGAGGAAGTGGAGCGTTTCCCTGCCTTCAGAGCTTAGCAGGAAAGCAGGCATCAGCGTGATGCTTACGCAGATAACTAGGAGGTTACAGTGCGGTCGCAGCTACAAAGGAGAAGTGCAGGGGCTTAAGAATGTGCACTGGGAGGCACTCACCTAGTCTAAGGCCTTAGGGGCGAGTAGGAGAAGGGGGAGGTGGGGGAGGCAGAGGGCGCAGAGCGGGGGCAATTCTGGGCAAAGGGATGGCACGTGGGAAGACCCGCAAGCGTGGCCGCAACCTCGTGAAGAAGGAAGAGAGTGTCTCGAGTTGAAGCCGGGCAGCGAGGGAGGGGACAGATTGCGAGGGCCATTTTGGCTGGGTTAAAGATTTTAGACTTTTTCGTAAAACCTCTGGTGAGACATTGAAGGGTTTTAAGTTGGAGAAGGAGCGGGTTTTTACGGCACAGAGAATGAGTTGCAGCGAACAGGAGTGAACAGTGGGCAGCCGTCATGGGGCCGTTGCGCCAGGCCAGGGCTGGTGGTGGCCATGTGGACAGAGGGACTGTCAGACTCCAGAAGGGCTGGGCAGGCACACTCAGCCGCCTGTCATAGATTGCTTACTGATGGCAGCAACCAGCGAGATTTTGATTGAATGAGGGAGTCCAGTTCGAAAAAAACAAAAAAGGTTGAAAGCCACGGGGTTGGATGAGCTGAAATCTCGGATCAATTTCTTAAAAAAGAAAAAGAAATGATCTGAAGTCCTTGTGAGCGTATTGTATTTCCTGCCCGTCCTGCCCCCGGGGTCGGCCCTGCCAGGTGAGCAGAGGCTTCGGAGCGGTAGAGATGAGCCTGACCACCCCTTCATTTCTCCTCTGGGTTTGGACTCCCTGGCCTTGCTTTCAGTGTCTCATTTCCAAGCAGACGGTGCACAGCCTGTCTCCATGCTTCTGCCCGTGATGGTCCTTTCTGGAATGTTTCCTCCCACCCGCTGATGCGAGGAGCCTTCCTCTGAGCCCAGTGTGGTCCTGTCTGTGCTACGTCCCCTCCTCGGTCACTCGGCTCTCTCTGCTTCGGCAGCAGTCACGCATCTGGCTTTTTCCTGCCTGATTCTAAATATCCCATCCCTTTGTGTGACTGCACGTTGCTTGGGTCCGGAGATTGTGTTAGCATTTAATGCGTGTGAGGTGCATTTGGTGCGTACAGCCTGGCAGCGTCTCCCTTTGTCGTATGTTGTCTGTCTTCCCGTCTCTGCACAGCACCATGGCTGTGCCCTGCGTTGAGTTAGTTTTCAGTACGTGCCTGAAATGCCGCAGTCCTCGTTTCCAAAGGGGAGAGATTAAAGCACCACGAAGGGTACGTGATGTGCTCTGGCCCTGACTCCTCGGCCCTTCCTTCAGTACTTGGCACCAGTGAGGGGACAAGAACATCGTAGGTGCACCCCTCACCATGCTCAGGGGTCCCCTCCTCACCCTTGAATGGACGCTCCGGTGCCCCCTGGCGTGGAGCCAGGAAAGGTGGGGGTGGAGTGTGAGCTGGTTGTTCCTCCTGCCACGGCCCCCTCCAGACAGAGCGTCTCAGGCACGTCCCCTGTGTCGCTGTAGGCCCCGGAGCTGCTGGAGCAGCAGAAGTACACGGTGACCGTTGACTACTGGAGCTTTGGCACCTTGGCCTTCGAGTGCATCACGGGCTTCCGGCCCTTCCTTCCCAACTGGCAGCCCGTGCAGTGGTGAGCAGGGCGGGGCAGGGAGGGCTGCCTGGAGGATGGAGTGAGCCCTGTCTCTGCTCCTCTCCTCCGTTTCACCTGGTGCCCACGCCACGCTGGGCCTGCGAGGTTGGGGTCTCTCCTCCCAGAGGAAGGCCTGTCAGGACCCAGCGTGGGGGCGGCCTGGGCTCCCGGAACCTAGGCAGAGCAATGTTTGAGTATTCCTACGGATTCTGAACCTTAACATCTTTCAGTGTTGTACTGTGTAAATGCCATTTGCCCTGTGTCCAGCAGTCACAGGTGAGTACATTTTCAGACCACTGTGTAACGTGCACTGGTACTGAAGATGCTATGTGTTAGTGAACAGAAATACAGGACAGGAACACATGACAAATCGTGAGGAAACATTTACATGACAATTTATTGTTGGAAGATTTTACTATACCTGGATACAAATTTTTGTTTTAAAAGCATAAGAAAGTAGTTTAAAAAGTGAACCTAATAAATTATTAAAAAAGATTTTCTAATAAAAAGTTCAAAGGATACAATTAGAGTTTTAAAAATTACTCTGTATTCTATTTTTTTTACTGATTATAAAAATAATGCATTGTTCATGAAATATTTATATAGAAGTCGATCACCACAAAAAGTATGTGAGGTTGATGTATGTGGCAGTTAGCTTGATTTAGCCATTGCACGATGTGTACATATTTCAAAACATCATTTTGTACATGATAAATATTACAATTTTTATTTATCAGGTAAAATAAAGTACGGGTGAACAAAGTTAATATTTACTGAAATAAATAATTTAAAAATTAACATTCCCCCCAAATGAGTTAGGATTCATTCAAGATTGTTCCTTGCCTTGGGTGGGGCAAAGGCAGTATAAGTAACCTAAACATTTGTACGCCCATAATGTGCTGAAATAAAAAAAAAAGTTAAAAAAAAAAAAAAAGATTGTTCTTTGAGAGGCCACACGTTAATTTAAATGATACTAATGTTGCTCTAAAATGTCTTTATTTCAACTTTTTATGTTTTTTGGAGCAATAACAAGTTCACATGGTGCAAATTTCAAAAAGCATGAGAGAGCGTACAGTGAACAGTCACCTCACACCCATCTCCCAGCCCGTGTGTCCCTCCCCGTCGGCACCTGACGTCATTGGTTTTGTATGCTTCCAAGGGTCTTCGCGCACACTCGAGTTCATTGGCGTACACTTGCTTAGTGGTTCATTCATTTTTACACCGAGGGAGCATAATATGAACACTCTTCCTGCACGTGAGTTTTACACCGTGAGAATTTCCTTCCAGAGCCAATTTACTGCAACACAAAAAGTCCCTGTCTTGAGCCTAAACAGTGCTGCACGGTTTGAGTACCCCTCATGGTGACCATAATATTAACTTTGTTTTCGCTTTTTGTTTTGGAAAGTATGGAAACAATAAAGAAAGAGGAATCAACTATAATCACACAACCGGGAAACAATCACCATGAACATTTTTGTGTGCCTCCAGGCTCTTCAGCATGTGGTATTTTCTACTTAAAAAAAAAAAAAACAAGCCCAGGTTCAGTGGCTCACACATGTAATCCCAGCACTCTTGAAGTCTGCAGCAGGAGGATCTCTTGAGCTCATGAGTTCGAGACCAGCCTGAGCTCTGTGCAAGAGTGAGACCCAGTATGTACTAAAAATAGAAGAAATTAGCCAGGTGTGGTGTTTGCGCCTGTAGTCCCAGCTGCTTGGGAGGCTGAGGCAGGAGGATAGTGTGAGCCTAGAAGTTTGAGGTTGCTGTGAGCTAGGCTGTTGCCATGGCACTCTAGCCTGGGCAACAGAGCTAGACTGTGTCTCAAAATAAACACAAAAAACAAAAAATCAAAATAAGTTGCTATGTGTATTGTCATAACTTACCTTTCAAACTTAATATTGAAAATACATTGTTTTTCAATATTGTCTGTAATGTCTGTTCCATTGAGTACTATACTATAGTTCATTTAATAACACCATGAATAGCATCCTTGTAGGAAAATCCTTGTACATCCATAGTTATTTCCTGAGGATGAATTCCTAGAAAAGAGATTAACAGATCAAAGAGTATGCACGGTTTTTTGTGGGTTTTTTTTTTTTCGAGACAGGGTCTTGCTCTGTTCCCCAAGCTGGAGTGCAGCGGCATCAGCCTAGCTCACCGCAGCCTCACACTCCTGGGCTCAAGCGAACCTCCTGCCTCAGCCTCCTGAGTAGCTGGGACTACACGTGTGTGCTACCATGCCCAGCTAATTTTTATTTTTTTTTGTAGAGATGGGGTCTTGCTCTTTTTCAGGGCTCAGGCTGGTCTCAAACTCCTGAGCTCAAGTGATCCTCCCACCTCAGCCTCCCAGAGCATTGGGATTACAGGCATGAGCCACTGCACCCGGCCAAGTATGCACCTTTTAAAGGTTTCTGATGTGTGCCAGCAACTCTTCGCCAGAAGGTTGCATAAATTTACAGTTCCACCAGAAGCATGTGATGCTACCCCTTTCTCTATACCATTGCCAGCTGTGGTTGTGTTGTTATCCTAAATGCCTTTCTGGAAGTAACAAAAACATTAATGTTTTCAGGGGACAGATATTTGCATCACAAGAATATAGAATAAAGTGTAGCCTTTGAAATCAATTCCAGAAAAGTCCGGTTCAATTCCATGTTTATGCCCCAACGATGGTATTGAGGTGAGGTGGTATTGAGGTGAGGCGGTATTGAGGTGAGGCGTCTGCCCTAGGACTCTGGTGGAAATAGCTCAGTATGCCCTCCTGTGGCAACTTAATTTAAACAGGCATTGCTCATTTGGCTGCATAGGTTCTAGAATATTGAGGAATTAACTCATTAATTTATAGTTACACTTTATAATATAACCACCATAAAAATAGTTTTAAATTATGTGTACATCTATAGTGGTTTTAACTAACTAAGGAATTTCTTTAGTTCATGTCACGTGTTGACCTTTTCCGTTATTTGTAACAAGATGAGTTAAAATCCATTAGAACTGGAAGAACAGGTGCCCTTTGAACATACATCCCCAAGGGCCTGGCGTCTTCATAGTAAAACTGTCTGCAGAATCACCTTCCTAGAACTTCCCTTAGCAGTGCTGGAAGGCTGGTGGCCACCTTCAAGTAGACGTCTCTGAAACCCAGCAAGGAGTTGTTGTGTGGACTCATTTGCGTCTCATCTGCTTTTTAATGCCTTAGACAACTTTTTAAAAATTTTACCGTTTCATCTCAGATGGCAGGTAAATAATAATTTCAGAACAAATGCAGTTTGGGCTTTGTAATTCTATTATAAAGTTCTTTGAAATATTAATGCATTTTAGGACCAGCCTAAGTAATAGGCATTTATTTTATGTGTCCTTTTATGTTTCCCATAGAGAAACTCAGTTTTCTAGTAGAGGACCGTCCCACATGTTTGTAACTAGAAAGTCTCAGCGCTCCCGACTTGCAGCTCTCTCAGGCCCAGCCAGAGCCGCAGGTGCTAGTCTTGCCAGGCGCCAGCCCTCTGGGTTCCCGTGTGCTCCAGAGGGACCAGTTCACCACTTGCCAGTGAGAATTGTTTGGAGCTGAACCATTTTTTACCTGAACTTCCCAGGTGTTTTGGGAGAAGACGTGTTTGCGCTTTGAGACAGAGTAGAAAGAATACAGACTTCGGAGTCGAGTCCTGGATTCTGCCACACTCCAGCTGTGACCTTAGACACATCACCTGGTCTTCATTTCCTTGCCATTAAGTGAGGGGCTGAAATGTCTTCCACGTGGGGCAGTCTTGGCAACAAGTGAATGCTGCGTGTCAAAGTACTTGGTTACCTACGAGGCACTGTTCAAATTCAAGTTACTATCCTTGTTACCAAGGAGATTTGAAGCCCATTGGGTTTAAATTTTTTTTCCTTCAAATACTACTTCAGATACCCCAAGAAGTTCCCTGTGTTGGGAATTGTAAAAGTTACCCTTACAAATAGTGCTTAGCCATACACATTTAGAGTGAAGTACGTATGTATGTGCGTGTTTGTGCAGACTTCATGTGAATATCATATGTATGCAGTAATCTCAGTTTGGAAGTCCTCATTTTATCCTCTGTCAAAACATGGGAGTTTGTTTTAGATAAAATGAAACTAGAGTATTGTCTTCAGAACTCTGGGCATAGGACGGTCGGTGCCTCTGCTAAAAGCTTTTCTTCAAAAGCTCATTCAGGCAGAATTGACCATTCTTAAACCCTCACAGAAACTGTTCCTTCATGATATGAATTAACTGTTATTCCAAAAGCTTGGGGATGTACGTCTCCTGCACAGATGTAAAGCGATGTTACAAATGTAAAGTGGCCTCAGAGTGCTAAGGGACATAAGGGACGTGCATGACTGTATATTGCACTGAAGTTCTAAGTTTAGATACACAAATACTTAGCATCGTGTTGCAGTTGCCTACCGCAGTCAGTAACATGCTGCACAGGTGTGCAGCCTGGGAGCAGCAGGTGACACCATGCAGCCTAGGTGTGTTGTAGGCTGTGCCGTGTAGGTTTGTGTAACTGCGCTCTGTGATGTTCTCACGATGATGAAATTGCCCAGCTACGCGCTTCTCTGAATGTATGACAAGATCACGTGTTTGCAGGCACTCGAAAGTCCGGCAGAAGAGTGAGATGGACATCGTTGTCAGTGAGGACTTGAATGGGGCAGTGAAGTTTTCAAGCTCTCTACCCTACCCCAACAACCTTAACGGGTAAGGCGCAGCGGCATCGCTCTTCTGCGTGTTTTTCTTCCTTTTTTAGAAATACAAGGTGATACCTGATAATTTAAAAAGGTTATCAGGATGTCGTCCTGTGACTAAGAACTTGGCAGAGTCCTTCCCAGTCTGAAACTTAGCGCAGGTTCCCATGCTCGTCTCCCTAGAAATCATCTAAGTTCACATCACAATTTGTCTGCCCCTCTTTTTACCCTTGGTAGCCTCTACCTTGTATTGCATTTGGTTTTGCATAGGGTTTATCTCCTGTTCGTTGGAAAGCCTTTTAAGGGCAGGGAGCTATACCTTACTTCTCTTTGCACTCCTCATGTGGCCTCATGCTGTGTTACTGTCAACAAACGAATCCCTGTGGTCGGCATGGTTTTGCAGTCCTAGTCTCAGAGCCACACTAGCAGCGGTTAACTAACAATATCAGAATTGGGCAATGGTACGAAAGAAAGCTACAAGGTGGTCACACATAACTGACTTGTGTGGTTAATGATTACCATGAGTGTTTGAGGGTGGGGAGAAAGGATCGTGTGGACTAGAGCTATACAGAGTGACCTGGGATGGGCTTTAACTTTGTGGAAAGGTCTGGAAGGATGTACAGCACGTGGACAGATGAAGGAAGTTGAAAGGGGAAAGATCGGTGGCGGGGGGCAGGGCGTATGGGAGGCAGAGGACGGCTGTGTTGGTCGCAGGGAGGGTTCGAGTGCGCACAGGAAGCAGGCTCTGGGGGCCAGGGGGAGGCAGTTGGGCTTTGCCATGTGAACCCTGCCACTGCTCTGGGGGGCATTAACCCATCTGGCAGCACGGTGTCTGCCACGGCGTCTGTTTTTTATTCATATCGCCATTTAACTCAGTGGGGTCTAGATTGTGTGTGGGGATCACCTGGAGGCAGGGCGTGCCTGTAAAGTGCGTCTTAAAGCCTCAGAGGCTGGTCTCACCCAGCCAGTTGGAAATGGGCATGTGGACCCATGGGTTGGGAAATCTCTGGTTTGGGGGGCTGTTTTCACAGGTCAGGAGAGAGGGGATAAACACTTGAAGAATTAAATTGGTTGGAGATGTTTGTGCTTTTTCTCTCCGATTAATCCGTTTTCATTTTCAATAATCGTTTGTTGGCTGCTGTCTCTGTGTATGTGATGGCAAGACGCACAGGGGGCTTGTGCTTCTAGACGGGCACACAGAGGTGGCCAGTATGGCTGGAGGTGTCTGCTGCTACCCTCTGCTCCTCTCCCCAGCGTCCTGGCACAGCGGCTGGAGAAGTGGCTGCAGCTGATGCTGATGTGGCACCCCCGACAGCGGGGCACAGACCCCACGTACGGGCCCAATGGCTGCTTTAAGGCCCTAGATGACATCTTAAACCTGAAGGTGAGCAGGGAACCGAGTTAGCCCCGAGGCAGCAGTGAGGGTCCTTGCTGGGACACAGCTGTTCTCATGAGAAAGCAACGCCGGGACAGAGCGGGTCAAGGGCCAGCGACCTCGTGAGGAAATTTAGGCTCCTGGGGGAGTCTTTGTACAGGAGTAAGGCCATAGCTGTGGACAAACAGCAACATGAAAGACTAGAGTATATGAAACTTGGCGTCCGGGCCCCCTTCCTCAAGCTGGCCCTGCTGTGTGTGGCCAGGAACTGTTGGGAGAAGCAGAAGATCTGGGCAAACAGATGGGCATCTCTTTAAAGAAGCTGTTTTTTCCCAGTAACACCTGGGTTGTGTTGCAGCTGGTTCATATCTTGAACATGGTTACGGGCACCATTCACACCTACCCAGTGACGGAGGATGAGAGTCTGCAGAGCTTAAAGGCCAGAATCCAGCAGGACACGGGGATCCCAGAGGAGGACCAGGAGCTGCTGCAGGAGGCGGGTCTGGCGTTGATCCCGGACAAGCCGGCCACGCAGTGCATTTCAGACAGCAAGGTGAGCCCTGCCTTGCACACCCTGATTTTCCCTGACTGTGCCTCCTGGGACACTAATCACACCTTCAGATTTCAACTCTGTTTTGACAAGTCATCTGTTACTCTTGATGCAGACGCCTACCTGTTTCTATAAGTCGCAGCAAAGGGTCCCCCGTTGGATCCCCTGTGTGGTGTAGCAGGAGACAGGAGTCACTCTGTGCTTGACTCCTTCCTTGCAGACCACTCAGAGTGCCTTTCTCTCGCCTTAACTGCCTTAACTGCCAAAATGATGCTTTACTCTCCTGAGCCAACCCGAACTACTTGTGATCACCTCTGTGTACAGAACGGGGTTAAGCCCCTGTGTTAACCACAGCAGTGTGAGACATGGTCCCTGCCCAGGAAGAACTTACAAGCTAACTCATGGAGATAAAGTTATCATAGGAGAAATAATGGTTGCATAGGGCAATATATAGTAAATTTCTAAACTGCACAGGAAAGACAGAATAAAATAGCACATAACGTGTTGTAAATAAGGTGTACAGGTAGGTGTAGAAGGAACAGGAAAAATAAGTGTAGGCTGGAGTGGTTAAGAAAGGCTTCATGGGTGTTTAGCACTGGTTGGCTGAAGAGGATGCTCTTGGTGAACAGTGGGAAATGCTCTGAAACCTGTTCATTATTAGTGGGAAAAGAGGGGTTGGATCCATGAGATTCATTTTGTTCTTTCCCTTTGCAGTTAAATGAGGGCCGCACGCTGGACATGGATCTTGTTTTTCTCTTTGACAACAGTAAAACCACCTACGAGACTCAGATCTCCCCACGGCCCCAACCTGAAAGTGTCAGCTGTATCCGTAAGAACATTATTTAAAAAAAAAAAAAAAAAGAATTACAATGCATGGGACAAGGCAGGAGGGAGAGACATGGACCAGGGAGGGACCACGTCCAGGAAATGAGCGTGCCCAGTCCTGGGGCAGCCTCCTTTCCTTCAGACACGCGAGGAGTAGCCCGGGAAAAAGGGCTGAGGAAATCATGAGTTCATTTCAGCCTCCTAAACAGAACTTTAAACAGAGGACAGAGAATACTGCCCACAAGCCATTTTGTTTATTTCTGAAGTTTCGTTTATATATGTATTTTTTTCTTTTTTTATTTATTTGAGGCAGCCTCTGGCTCTGTCACCAGGGCTAGAGTGCCATGGGATCATCCTAGCTCACCACAGCCAGACTACAGGCGTGCGCTCCCATGCTTAGCTAATTTTTAAATTTTTTGTAAACACAGGGTCTTTCTATGTTGCCCAAGCTGGTCTCAAACTCCTGGCCTCAAGAGATCCTCCTACCTCAGCCTCCAAAGTGCTGGGATTATAGGTGTGAGTCACTGCACCTGACCTCATTTATATTTGTTTGTTTATTTACTTTCTTAAATTTATACTGAGCCCAGGCAGGGCATGGTGGCTCACGCCTGTAATCCCAGTACTCAGGGAAGCCGAGGCCAGAGGATCGTTTGAGCTCAGGAGTTCGAGACCAGCCTGAGCAAGAGCAAGACCCATCTCTACTAAAAGAATAGAAAGAAATTAGCTGGACAACTAAAAATAAATAGAAAAAATTAGCAAGGCATGGTGGCGCATGCCTGTAGTCCCAGCTACTCTGGAAGCTGAGACAGGAGGATCGCCTGAGCCGAGGAGTTTGAGGTTGCTGTGAGCTAGGCTGATGCCATGGCACTCTAGCCTGGGCAACAGAGAGCGAGACTCTGTCTCAAAAAAAAAAAAAAAAAATATATATATATATATATGTATGTGTGTGTGTATATATGTGTATATACTGAGCTCATTCTTCTACAGGACTCATTTATATTTTAATAATTAATGTATATACGAGATACCAAAAAAAAAAAAATCAAAAGCTACAAAAGACTGAATGCACGGTGAACACTAAGCCGCTGTCTCTCCCCAATTCCCTGTTAAGTGAGTTCCCCGTCCAGGGAAACCGCAACTGTCGTATTTTTAGGTATCCTTCCAGGGGTATTTATTCCCCAAACAAATAGTAGCATGTAATGTGTACCATTCTGTACCTGCCTTTCTCACTGAACAATATATTTTGGAGATTTTTCTCCCTTCGGTACATATGTAGCTGCCTTACTTTTTAATGTCTGTGTAGTGTCCCATTGTGTGGCGGACATTCGAATGCACGGTCCACGTCTGCCTGCCGCCCTCCCTCACCTCCACACCGAGAATGCAGAGGCAAGGTCCAGGGGCTTAGAGATAGGCTTCT
Organism: Indri indri; assembly: GCA_004363605.1. NCBI lineage: Eukaryota > Metazoa > Chordata > Mammalia > Primates > Indriidae > Indri > Indri indri. The sequence continues at coordinate 66,466 of RJWJ010000662.1, read as the reverse complement.
TGCTTATTTCATCATCTCCAATACTGCTGGTTGAAGCTGATTTTTAATAAGATTTTGTATAGCTTTTCATGTTGTGAACGGAAGAGTTTCTGTTGAAAGCATATGAGCCAGAGTACGTGTGGATACGTCTCCAAATGATTCATAAAGTGTTTCTTCTGATCAAATCAGTAGCCATTTATTGGCCATGCTTACACTGTCATGGGGCATAAAAAAAATATATGTGACAGCGACCAGACATAATACCCCAAAAAGTTATGTAATAGTGTCCTAGTTATATAATTATTAAAAATGTAAAAGTACCAGTGGTGTCCCAAGGCAGGATGCGGTTAATGGTAGGAGAGTTACTCTCTGACAATTGCTTGTGTCTCTGTTTCCAGTTCAAGAGCCCAAGAGGAATCTCTCTTTCTTCCAGCTGAGGAAGGTGTGGGGCCAGGTCTGGCACAGCATCCAGACCCTGAAGGAGGATTGCAACCGGCTGCAGCAGGGACAGCGAGCCGCCATGTATTGTGCCAGGCGTTTTTAACTTAATTGATTTAAAATTGCTTGGTGGCTTTGGCCACAGGGAAGTGGCTGAGGCAGGGACCCAGAAGCAACTGTTAAGAGGCAAAAGGGAGACACTGGTTTGGCTGGCGGGAAGCGTTTGGGTGGGCCGGGCTGGGCAGGTGAGTGTGGTTAGCACAAAGGAGGGCAGGCCTTGGGGCTGGGCTGGCTGAGCCAGGCAGAATTGGGAGCCCAGAGGAGCCCACTGCAATTTGGGTTAGCAAAACTGCCCTGATTATTATGTTGGGCACTTAAAATCTTTCCCCAGTTATGACTAGTTTAGCTTCCTGGCCCTGTGTGTAGTGTGATACTTGCCTAATTCCAGTTTTGGTGCAGAACCGCATGCATTTCTGACAGCTAGGAATTGTCCATTGGTTATAAATGGCTGCTGTTATTATAATAATAATAATCATAGTAGGGACCTCCCTTGGCAGTTGAGGGGGTTTTATTACTGCACAGGAATAATATTTGGATCCCAAAGATGCTCCAAGGTGGTTTGCTGTGGGCCCTGCAGGATGAATCTCCTCCGGAACAACAGCTCCCTGTCCAAGATGAAGAATTCCATGGCATCCATGTCTCAACAGCTCAAGGCCAAGCTGGATTTCTTCAAAACCAGCATCCAGATCGACCTGGAGAAGTACAGTGAGCAAACCGAGTTTGGCATCAGTGAGTGGTCTTTGCAGTGAGCTCAAAGAGACCCTTTACTTTTGTCCTCTTATAGTTGAGTTGCTGTTTGTGTTTTAATTTTGTGGTGTTTTTGTTTTCAATTTTTTTCCCAAATTGTTTTTTTCAGCCTCAGATAAACTGCTGGTGGCCTGGAGGGAGATGGAGCAGGCCGTGGAGCTGTGCGGGCAGGTAGGACACGCGTTTGGGGTTTTTGTCCTTACCGAGGGGGGTGAGATTCGATGCTGCCATTTCTCACTTTTTCTTCAAACCCTGGGTCGATCTTCTGCATCAGAAATGAAGTTTACCTGGCCGTGCTTTGACCTTAACTAAACTTTCTGGAAAGAGGCCGAGAGAGCAGCCTGCGAAGGGAGCCCTTCTGTGGCCGGACGCGAGCTCGACAGAGGACAGAGGCAGTCCAAATTTAAATAGGCAGCAGAACGTTAAATGCCCTCGGGGAAAGGCCTGGAGTCTCAGACTCCTCCTGTCGGGAAGGGCATCAGATGAATGGCCAACCCACCATCTTGTCAAAGGTGTCACCTAATTTTGTTGGGACACTAAATCCGTAAGAAACAAGGCCTAGCAGAAAGTCTCGGGACTATGCAAATCAGTTGCCCGTGAAAAATGTCGGTTACAAAGGCAAGTAAGTGTGGCCTAGTGAACCTCGTATAGATCGATGACCTCGGGTTCCAGGGCTTTTTTTTCCTGGGCTCTTTTGCTATTTTTCCCCACACAATTGGGCATGGAGTTTTACCTCCACATCTTAATGCATGTTCTTTTTTTTAATGTCTGTTCTTATAAATCAGTATTGATGGGGTATATGTGTGCTTAAAGGTACATATTTTGTAGACAGCACCTTATTTAACCATAGAGTTCTCCCCATCTGTTAGACATCAGGGGTCTGGGCGTCGCGCGTGGCATGGCGTTGGATGGACGAATTCCGAGAGAGAGGAACGCGCGGTGGCATCTGGTGTGCCAGGCGCCGTGCCAGCTGCTGCACGTTCTTTGCCAGATCTGACTGCTCAGCAGCCCCGTTAGAAGCTATTCATGGAACAGGAACCCAGCTCAGGGGTTGAGTAACTTGCCCAAGGGGCACACAGCTAGAAGGCGGTAGAGCCGAGATTCACTGACTCGAGTCCACTGGGAGTCCTCAGTGAGTGTGCAGGGTCCCCCGCTCCCAGCACAGCTTGCGTCTCAGAATTCTTCTGCTCCATGAGTTGACGTGAGCACGGCTTTTCCATCAGGAGAACGAAGTGAAGCACCTGGTGGAACGGATGATGGCGCTACAGACGGACATTGTGGACTTGCAGCGGAGCCCGATGGGCCGGAAGCCCGGGGGGACGCTGGACGACCTGTGAGTACCGCCGGGGCCACGCTCTGCCCCGGCACCCTCAGACACCCCCCTGGAGCATCCGCGTGTGTGTTAGATCGCCTTCAGAGGCCGCTGGGGGGACCATCTTGGCAAATCACCGCCAGCCTCGGTCTCCACATCTATCCAGTGGGAAGAAAAGCCGCCTGAGCCCACGCAGTTGTGAGCGTCAGCTTAGGTCGTGCATTTGATAAGTAGCTCGTAACCCACAGAGGCTCTGAGGCAAAAGTAGCCTTCCCCATTAGCATTGGGCATGCGCCACCCAGACGTGGGCGGGCGTGGCGCAGCACGGAGGAGGCGGCTGCCAGGCTGTGGGCAGCCGGGAGGTGGGCCCTGCGCATCCATGTCTCGGTCGGGTGTTTGGCACTGGCTCCAGCGGGCACGAGGCGTCGGGCAGACCAGTCCCTCCAGAGGAAATGATGCGCGGCTCTGGGCGCGCAGACCGAGGAACCCAGGCAGGCTTCCTCTGGCCGTCGAGGGCGCATGGTTGTGAGCCGAGTGGGGGTCTAGGACTAGTCTGGGACTCGAAGGACGAGAAAGCTGAGTGTCAGAAATCTGATTCTGTATTTTCTCTTATCATTTGACCCTTTATTCGCCTCTAGTTTTTCTTCTTTGGAGAATGTGAGCCAGTCTCCCCTGTGGGGAAAAAGGGTAGGAGTTTGTGTCCACCTCTGGGCTCGAGCTTCCAAGGCCGAGTCCTGTTCTCCGGGCTCAGGGCCAGCGACGGCAGCTGGAATCCCTGCTGTAGAAGCCAAGAGGAGGAGGAATTCGGAAGGACAGAGGGATGTCTCCTTCCCTTAAGATGTTCTGTCATTAAACCCTGGAAGTGTGGGTTTTGATAGCGAAGGCAGTCGTTTGCCTGCCGTGGGTGTCACCTAAAACTCCGTCAGAAATGCTCATCTCCCCCAGTCAGGAAGGCCGTGTCGCCAGCCTCCACTCAGGGCCCGTGATGCTGCTGGCAGGAATTAGCCGGCGCTTCAGATGCGCTTATTTGACCTTGAATCGAGACCCTTTTTGTGTGTTTCAGAGAAGAGCAAGCCAGAGAGCTGTACAGGAGACTGAGGGAAAAACCACGAGGTGAGTGCAATTCTGCATCCGCCTCAGGCCCATCTTCCTCTCGTGGGCCGGGCTTGGTCCTCTTTGCCTGGAGGGACTGCCACTCCTCCTCCCTGCAGACCAGCGCACTGACGGCGACAGTCAGGAGATGGTGCGGCTGCTGCTGCAGGCCATTCAGGGCTTTGAGAAGAAAGTGCGAGTGATCTACACGCAGCTCAGGTACGAGCCCCACTTTCCTGCTCTGGGGGCGCTGAGGAGAAGTGCAGGTGTGTGAGCCCGTCTTGCCCCGGCCCGATTTACTGAGCCACTTGCAGGAACTTTCCCTGCAACTGCTCTCTCGCCCCGCAGCTGCCAGAGCTCTCATTCTGCTTTCCGCAGCCCAGACGCCACTGGCTTTGTCGTGTTTGTTCTTTGTAGCAAAACCGTGGTCTGCAAGCAGAAAGCTCTGGAGTTGCTGCCCAAGGTGGAGGAGGTGGTGAATTTAATGAACGAGGATGAGAAGACGGTTGTTGGGCTCCAGGAGAAGCGGCAGAAGGAGCTCTGGAACCTCCTGAAGATCGCCTGTGTGAGTGCGCCCCGCCGGCCTCTGCGCTGCCGTCGCCGTCCCTGTCCCACGGGGAAGGCCACCAAGCCTAGAGCCACTCAGCTGCTGCCGCTCGGTTTTGCCATCTGTGTTCTGTGAGCAGGAGGGCAGAGCAAGGGCTTGCGCTGCTTGTGTTTATTTATGTGCGTATTACTTTTCCTGTGGCTGCTGTGAAAAATTACCACGAACCCAGTGGCCTAAAACAACAAATTTATTCTCTGAGTTCTAGAGGCCAGAAGGTCAAAATCCAGGTGTCAGCAGGGGAGGATCCTTCCTTACCTCTTTCAGAAGCGTTCCAGGGCGTGGGGCTGCGTCACTCCAATCTCTGTCTTCATGTGACCTCTGTGTCTCTCGTGGGGGGTCTGATATAGGAGCACTTGACATTGGGTTTGGGGCCCACTTGATCTCATCTTGGGATCTTTGACTGAATTATGTATCTGAAGACCCCTTTCCCAAATAAGGTCACGTGCACAGGTTCCAGGAATTGGGATATGGACGCACCCCTTTTAGGGCCCCCACGTCAGCCCACTGGTGCGTGTCAGCACAGCCTGTGGACCCTCACCTGTGTCTGCTGCTCCCAGCATGGTAACGCGTACTTCTGTGCGCACCATCTTAAGATAGTGGTGATTCCACTGATGCCAAGGGAGAAAATGTAAGGGCAGAGGAAGGAGCCAGGTAAAAACTGCGTCGTGGAAGCCAGAGCTGCTGGATGAGTGAGCCCCATTGTGAAAGAGGCTGCAGAGAGGTTGACGGGGACGGGAAGAGAGCGATTGAGTCAGCAGCAGCGTTTAGGGGCAAAGGGGAGGAGAGAGGGGAGACGGTTGCTCATGGTGGAAGCAGGACACAAGGGTTGTGTTGTTTAAAGGTCCTGGAGACTGGAGCGTATCCGTAGGTGAAGCAGGAGGAGCCAGCGTGCCAGGAGATTCGCAGTGTCGAGGGCAGAGGGGACGGTCAGTGCACATGTTTCTGGGAACAGGAGAGCTGGGACCACGAGCTTGAGTGAGGGACTTGCCTTGGGAGGTGAGTGACGCAGCCTCCTGTGAGAGAGGAGGAGGAGGAGAGAGGAGGGTGCCCAGGTGGAGAAGACCCCAGAAGGGCAGGGAAGTGGAGGCCTGATCCACCGTCTGCATTTGTTCGACATTTACTGTGCGCCGACTGCATGCCCAGTGAGGCTCACGGGGGATAGGCACGGCACCTGTTGTAAGGAGTTCCTGGTCTGGCGCGGGGCCCAGACAGACACGCATGAGCACGGCGTAGGGCAGGGAGTGCCACGAAGCGGCTGTAGTAAGCACGGCTGTCGTTGGAATGCAGCAGAGGACGCCAGCTTCGGCCTTAGAGGCGAGGGCGTGTCTCCATCCGCGCAGTGTTGCTGTGAAGGGACCCCTGGGGCTGGGTGATTATTCAAAAAGAGGTTTATTTGGCTCCCGGTTCTGCGGGCTGGACAGGAAGTGAGGCGCCAGCACCTGCTCAGCTTCTGGTGAGGGCTTCGGGCTGCTGCGCTCGTGGAGGGCGCAGGGAGAGGCAGCGAGAGGGGAGGTGCCAGGCTCTTTCTAACAACCGGCTCTCATGGGCACTAACAGGGTGAGAGCCCACTCATCCCCCGCCCTAGGGAGGGCGTTGATCTGTTCACGGGGCATCTACACCTACAACACGGGGATCAGTTGTCAGCATGAGGTTTGGGGGTCAAACATCCAGACTGTGTCTGGGAGCAACGCGAGCATTCACAAGAGGGTGTCCACTGAAAAGGGAGCGGGAGTCAGGTGGGGGTGGGTGGCGACAAGGACAATCTGGGACAGAGACGTTGCTTCATCGCAGGCAGGAGGCCCGGCAGAGTCTGGTGTGTTCTGGGAGCCATCTGCAGGCTGGTGCGGCGTTGGAGGGCGTCACAGAGGATGACACTGCAGAGGCAGGCTAGGGCTGGCCTATGCTGGCCACTCTGTGCTGCTGAAGCGTGGAGGACACCTTGCAGGATTTGTCTTTTCTTGTCATATTAAAGGAGCTTAAGTGTGGGGATGATGTGATCACACCCAGTGATTGGGTTTTGAAGAAATCACTCTAGTGGCAGCTGGAGGGTGGATTTCTGCCCTTGGAGGACCTCAGCACTGACAGTGAGGGCCCCTTGGCAGGGGGTGGGAGCTGAGCAGCCCCGTGGTGCACAGGACAGGGTGCAGGAGGGCTGGGGCAGGGTCCCTGGCTGTAAGGGGGCCCACGGCGCAGGAATGCAGGCAGCAGACAGCCCGTCTCTGTGTGTGGGGGGAACAATCAGGGAAGGCACAGTTGGGTGGCTGGCTGGCTGGCTGGCATGGAGCCAGGAAGGTCCCACAGCTGGAGGGAGGAGGGAGGGCCTGAGAGAGGGGCTGAAGGACTGTGGGCTGCCAGAGGGCCAGGAGAGGGGAGGTGGGGCGCGGGCGAGGCAGCAGCCCGGGTGGTCATCTGGGCTTGGAGGTGGAGTGGCTGCAGCACCTTCAGGACAGAGAGTCAGGACGTCTTGGTTTTCTTCCTGGCTGTCTCCCAGAGCCCGTAATTCACAGAAAGTCTCATAACCTTTTCGTGTGTCTCAGTCTTCTTGGAAAAAAGTAAAAACGCTTTCCTTTCCTTTATTGGTAAAAGTTCATCAACTAATGAAGAGGAATCCGACTAATGAAATAAAGCTATGAACAAATGCAGGCACTCTAGCCTCCTCACGTTTGGAATCTTTTCCCTCACTGATAAAGAAATGCGCTTGAGGCTGAGATGAGACGTGCTGGCTGTTGTCTCGCGTGGCGACGCTGGTGGTCTCATGAGGATTTACTGTGAAGTGAGTGCAAAATTTGATTCATCACTTGGCTCCAAAATTTTGTCGACTTTCTGTTTGGTTTTGTCCTTAAGAGCAAGGTCCGAGGTCCTGTCAGTGGCAGCGGGGACAGCATGAATGCTTCTCGACTGAGTCACCCTGGTCAGCTGATGTGTCAGCCCTCTGCAGCCCCCAACAGTTTACCTGAGTCAGCCAAGAAAAGGTAAGTCATGGTTAGCAGCATCAGGCGTGACATCCCAGGGCCGGTCGGGAGGTCTGAGGGCTGGAAACGCGTGTTTGTCGTGGATAAGTATCTGACAACTTTGCACATGCTTCTCTTTGTATCTTACATCTGCTGGGCCCTGTGGGGACAAAAGTGACTTACGTTCTGCTCTCATAGTCCCTGTAACTCATTAACTGGATAATTTTCTTACCTGAGCGTTGGATTGCTGATGGCAACCTGGGAAGTGCTGCTCAGTACCGTGCCATGATAGTCCACGGGTCACCCAAACCAGGCTCCCTCGGGCTGCTGCCACCAGCACCCCAAGTCACCCACCCTCCCGGCGCCGCTCAGTGCCTCCTGCTCATCCCCCGCCCTTGCCTGGACTGCGGCAGGCGGTGAGCAGGACAGCGCAGCCTTCCCTGGCAGGGCTTCTGCCTTTTTCTCCACCTCCTGGCCGTCCCTGCCACCAGGCCCTCTCTGGGCCAATTAACCTTCACAAAGTACTGCTGTGAACCAGTTGTTTCTGGGTCACTAATGAGTGGTGGCTTCCTGCATTACAGAGGGTCAGGCCTGAGCTTTTTCAGGCGTTTGTGGCCACCTAAGCCTCTCCAGGCCGGTCCACTTTCTTACAAACCACTTGCTGTAGCCCACTTTGAAAGTCTCATCCAGATCAGCAGCGAGTTCTCAGGTCCCACCCAAGACCTTGTAAACTGGAAGTGCAGGGGTGGTGCCCTGCAGCCTGTGCCTAACAAGTCCTGCACTGTCCTGCCACGGGCGGTGGCCGAGCCCTGGCTCCCCGGGTGTCCTCCCTGAGTGGTCTCCTACCCGCAGGGCCCCTCTGCTCCCACCTCCTTCGCGGCTCAGCCATCCATACAGGCTGGCTGCTCTTCCTGTGGTTTGTTCAGTTTCGAGTGCAGTCGCACAGGTGCCTTCTGTGTGCCAGGCTCTGTGGGGTCCTGCAGGCAAATCCCCAGGCATGGAAATGGATTAGTGATTGCCTGGGACGGCAGGGGGATGGGAGTGACTGGTGATGGGGACAAGGTTTCTTTTGGGGATGATGAAAATGTTCTGAAACTAGGTATGGTGATGGAAGCACAACTGTTAAGTATGCTCAAACCCTTGAATTGTGCACTTTAAATGGGTGGACTTTAAGGTATGTAAATTATATTAATATCTTTTTTTTTTTTTCAAGAGACAGGGTCTTGCTCTATTGCCCAGGCTGGAGTGCAGTGGCACAGTCATAACTCACTGCAACCTCAGACTTCTCGGCTCAAGTGATCCTTCCATCTCAGCCTCCCAAGTAGCTGGGACCACAGGCAAGTGCCACCACACGTGGCTAGTAAAGCTGTTCTAAAAATCCTGTTCTTGGGCCAGACACAGTGGCTCACACTATAATCCCAGCACTTTGGGAGGCTGAGGTGGGAGGATTGTTTGAGGCCAGGAGTTGGAGAATAGCCTGGGCAACAAGGCAAGACCCTATCTATACAGAAAATAAAAAAACGAAACAAAATTAGCCAGGCATGGTGGCACATGCCTGTAATCCCAGCTACTCAACAGGCTGAAGTAGGAGGATCACTTGAGCATAGGAGTTGAAGGAGTTGTGATCCTGCCATGGAACTCTGGCCTTGGCAGCAGAGAGAGACCCTGTCTCTTAAAAAAAAAATCCTGTTCTTGCCTTGGGGAGTTTGTAGCCTATTTTGGTATTTAATCATGTGTGACCTTAGATTCTTAATGTCTCCCAGCCTCTTGTGCTGTCCTGGAAGCCTGGTGCCTGTTTCATTCTCTCTAGAGCTGGCACTGGGCCGTTGACTTCGCTAGAAGCCCCGTAGATGAGGCTGAGCAGAAACGTGCTCTGAATTCCTTCCATCAGGGTGTCACGTTTGCAGGGTGAGGAGCTCCAGGGTGCTGTCTTCCCATATTTGGCATAGTCCTCGCATGACATCCTCAGAGCTCTAGAGAAGTAGACCTGGGGGTACAGGGTGTCTCGTCTCTCACGTCACAGAACCGAGGTTAGAGAAGGATGATGGTTTATTATTAATAGATGCTCCCTTTGCTCACTGTGACCCATTCCTGACAGGAAACATGCACTTCTTATGGTAGGAAAGAAAGATTCTGATTAGATTAGATTAAAACAATTCCCGGAACTGGCTTTTCAGCAGATCTCAAGGGACTATGGAAACCCAGTAAATTGCTTGGCACATTTTTTCTTTTCCATTGCAAAAATTGGGAAACAGGTGATTTGGGGATATCATTAGATTTTGGCAGTTTGGAGAGAATTAAATTCAGCTATCTAGTAAGTCAGAAAGAGCCCATCTTACTTCTAACGTTTTTATTAAACAGAGATCTTTTGCTCTTTCACATTTGGGACAGCAGTCCTGCCTGGAGGAGCTTATTTAACTGGGTGAATGAAATCATTGGTCAGTGACATGGTATTTTAAGACACTCGGCATGAAAATAATCGTTACTTCATTTTTAAAATGTTGTCAAAAGCTGTTTAGCATATTTTAAAGCAGTGGTGTCAGCTCTGATAAGTAACAATGACCACTTTCTCATAGTTTGATCATTTTCTTTAGTGAGGAACTGGTGGCTGAAGCTCATACCCTCTGCATCCAGCTAGAAAGTGCCATGCAAGACACCGTGAGAGGGCAGGACCAGAGTTTCACGGTAACAGCCTGTGTAGACCTGGCTATTCCATATCCTTTTTTCTGCAGCAAAAGAGGAAAGAAATGGAAAGGCAACCCAATGTTTTCCACAGTCTCAGTATATACTTAGGATTTTCTAGCACATAATTTTTATCATTTGTTATAATAATGCTAGTATTATTGAATGCTTACAAGTATGTTATGGCACCGTCTCATTTAATCCTGACAACACTTAATCCTGATGGGGAAGGTGACATCGTCCCCAGGCCCTTCCCTACCTGCACCTTCTGTGCCACTGCTGAGCGTCTGTGTGTGCTGAGTGCTGGGCTGGTCTCTGGTGACAAAGCAGGACAAGGCCCTGTGCCTCAGGGACTCAGCTTCGCAGTAGGCAGTACTAGTTATGGGGAAACTAACTCGAAGAAAACCTAGCCAAGACACAGGTACATAAACACAAAGCTCAAATTGCTGAGAGGACCCTAAACTATTCCTTTACATCTGCAAATGGCCTTTTCCTGCTAATGCAATCACCTGCTAACCTCCCCTAGGTCCTGGGTTTTCGGAAGCACTGGAGGGGATACCACTGCTGATTTCAGTCACCTCTGACGTAGTGGAGTGTCCCCCGGCTTGTGGGCTTTCTGCATCTCTTGCTGCTCTTCTGGCACCACACGTTTTGATCCTTTCACTGCTTGCCTGCACTTCTGCCAGAGGAAAAGGAAGTCTCATCGGGCCATTGCATGTGGTGAGGCTGGAAACCAATAGCTGAGATGAGCTGTTGGTACCACCTGCCTGCCCTGAGCATATAAATAAGTGCTGGGAGCCACAGGGCTACTAAAATCTCAGAGCCTCTGAGCCAGTCCAAAGAAAAGGTCTGTACAGTTTTGAACATGTAGCTTAGCTCAGGGTGTCCTGCAGTAACAAGTCTGTTACTGATAAAAGGGTTTAAATTTCCTTCTAAATTATGCTGGTTGCCTCCTGAAGGGGGAAAACAGCCTGCAGTATGTCAATGGCTGTTGTCTTTTTAACTTGCCTGTCTACTTTCAGACTCTTGACTGGAGCTGGTTGGAGGAAGAAGAGCAGAGTATCCTGGAGCGGCCTTGTGACGTGGGGGGGCCCTGACCCTTCGGCGTGGGGCTGATGGCAGCTTCTGCTGCAGAGATGTCCTAGCAGTCTCCGGCACCCAGATGGAGCTCTCACTTCTCCAGCAGCTGGGACCTTCACCCTGGACCCAGGGCATGGCCCTCAGTAGCTGCCACCTAGTCTGCACACTGGAAATCTCTGTCCAGAGGCCCAGCACACAGTGATGGGTGATGCCTGTCACGAGCGTTCAGGGAACAGCCACAGCAGCTACTTCCTATGCTGTGACAAAGTGCTCAGAGTACGATTTGCCACACAGATGACTCGACAGATGTCTCACTCGAGTCGTTAAGGACAGAGTCTGAACTTGGTGCCAGCCTGTCCTCTCCTGGTCTCCAGAGACCCTGATCCCTGTACCGCCTCTCACCTTGCAGCTAGCGTTTCATCTGGATTCAGCTTCTGCTAAACAGACGTTTTAATTATAGCCTTGGCCTGGCCCCATCCTCTCTTCCTCTTTTCATGTCACTGCTGCTCATGTTTTATTTTTACCTACTACTTTGGTAGTTGTCCTTTTAGCAAAATCATAGTGAATACCCAGCCTGTCTGTGGTCCTTTCAGTCACAGAGTGACTCGCTGTAGCCCAGATGGAAGAGCAATTATCTTCTTTTTAGTCCCAAAGATGAGCTGGGAGTGCATCGTCAGGGGGAAGGAGGCAGGAAGGAAAGAGCGTCTGCCAGCGACTGGCTGCGGACCACTGTGCTCAGTTCTTGCCGAGATGCAGCTGCGTGGGGCGGGTGTGGGGGGATGGGGTGTCCTGTCTCTCCCTCATCTAGCAGTATTAGTAAATGGATTTATTTTAAAAACAGTTTCTACATTTTGTAACATGACTCAAGCACTTAAATACTGGGTTCCCCAGTCCACTTTGACCATACCTATGGTTAGGACTTGTGTACCAAAGTAATGGAAAATTTTATAAAATTATATAGTGCCTGGGTGAACAGCAGTGCTGGAGCGCTGCTGCTTCAACATTTTGCAACACCTCTCTTCTATATAAAAGCAAGAGTGCAAAAGGAGTTCAGATGATCACACACGGGTGAGTTTGGTTGGAAAAGAAAGTTGGAGAATCTAACCAAGTGGTTTCCATGGAGATACTGTGATGCATTCTATGGTCAAGTAAGTCTAAGAAACAGTTCATGTTTTAATTGCTTTTTGGAGATTTACATTGTACACTGGTAAAATATCTGAAAAATCTTATAATAAAGAAACTGGCTTAACTTTGTATAAATCCACAATTTACCATTGTCATTTGGCTGTGGAGCCTTCCCCCACCCCCCATGTGTGTATGCAACATTTATTAACATCCCAAGGAACTAGAGTTCCGTAAAGCCTGGTTTTAGAAACCCTGGTAAGGGACATAGTGGGAAATAAGACCCGAAAGGCTGGGATGGGGTAGGTTGGGGAGGGAGTAGATGCTAGGCTGAGGGCCATGGACTTCTTTTGTAGGCAGTTGGGAGTCTAGGAAGAATTTTGATCAAAGAAATGACACAGCTGAAGCAGTGGTTTAAGAAATTTATGGCTGGAACATTCTCATTGATTGAAAAAGTGAAAACCCTGGAATTAGGAATTCCGCTTTCAAAAGATGAAATGGATGTACCTTTTCCTCTCACTGAGTATGGCTTAAGTCCTTGGACTTATAAGCAAATACAAGAAGACCAAGAAGTAGAGCCTGTCCAGGGACAGTGGTTATCTGGGGAATGGCATTGGCAGTGAGCTCCCTGGGTTTTCTTTTTGTCTTATGTACCCCAGATGGGGCGCTGGAGGGGTTGACCAAAGGGCACAGACAGAAGAGCCTCAAGAAAATCCTGCTCTCTCCAGCTGTTACTTTCCTAGGCCTACTGTAGCAGATTACCACAACAGAATGTATTCTCTGACAGTTCCGGAGGCCAGACGTCTGAGATCAAGACATCATCAGGACGGCACCTTCTCCAAAGGCTCCAGGGAAGATTCTGTTCCTTGCCTCTTCCAGCTTCAGGTGGCTTTAGACAACCCTTGCCTTGTGGCTGCACCTCTGCCACAGGGTCACGTTGCTGCACCTCTCTGTCAGATCTCCTATGTTGTGTGTGTCTCATAAGAATACTCGCCACTGGATTTGGGATCAGTGTAGGAATTCCAGAAAAAACATTTCCTCTCAAGATTTTTCGTGTAATCACGTATTTCGCCATATGAGGTAATATTCACGGGTTCTGGGGATTCAGATGTGAACATACCTTCTTGGGTACTGCCATTCAACCCACTGCACTAGCCAAGGGATCAGAAACGGCCGGCCTACTACATGACAGAAGGAAAAAAAATGGGAGAAATTATTACAGCAACATATATAAATAGCTTTTATATATAAAAGCCTATTGATGTGTGAACTACTCAGTTCACTGGAACACCTAATTCCAACTACAGTCCAGGAAGATATCTTACATTGCCATTGTCTGCCTCCTACAACTGAAGATACTTCAAACCCAGATCTAGAAATCTCACCTCATTGCCCTCCAGACTCTAGGGAAACTAGTTTATAGACTACTCTAGACATTAATCTTTGTTTTTCTTCTGATTCCATAGAAATACCTCTTATGAATGAATTGTTTATCCCAGACCAAAAAAAAAAAAAAAAAAAAAACCCTTGAGGAATTCATCACCACCAGACCTGTCTTACAAGAAATGCTAAAGGGAGGTTGTCAATCTGAAGGAAAAGGATGCTAACATGCAATAAAAAATCATCTGAAGGTATGAAATTCACTGGCAAAAGTAAGCACACAGATAAATTCAGAATATTCTAATACTTTCTGTGTAAACCACTCATATCTTTAGCATGAAGACCAAAAGACAAATCTATCAAAAATAATAACTACAGCCATTTGTTAAGAGAATATAAAAAGATACAGAGACAATAAAAAAGTCAAAATGGGGTGGATAGAGTTAATGTGTGGAGTTGTAAAGTTTTTTCTTTGTGATCAAAGTTGTCATCAGTTTAAGATAACTCGTTATAAGAGTTTTTTTTTTTTTCTCGCAAGCCTCTGGTAACTATAAAAACAAAAACCTATACTAGATACACTAAGAATAAAGATCAAGAAATTAAAACATACTACCAGATAAAATCACTTACCAACAAAGGAAGAGAGGAAAAGAGGACTTTGAAAGCAACCAGAAAACAAATAACAAAATGGCAATAGTAAGTCTTTACCTATCAAAGATAACATGGAATGAAAATGGGCAAAATTCTCTAATTAAAGACAGAATGGCTGGATAGATTAAAACACACACAATCACACACACACAACTATATGCTGCCTACAGGAAATTCACTTCACCTATAAAGACACTGAAAGCAAAGTGATGAAAGAACATATTCTATGCAAATGAAAACAAGCAGGAGTAGTTATTAATATATCAGATGAAATAGATTTCAAGTCAAAAACTGTAAAGAGACAGAGAAGGTCTTAATATAATGATAAAGAGGTCAATTCATCAAGAGGATATATTAATAACAATTATATATGCAACTAACATCAGAGCACCCAAACATACAAAGAAAATATTAATAAATCTAAGTGGAGAGATAGACTGTAATACAATAATAATAGGGGACTTCAACACCCCACTTTCAATAATAGATCATCCAGACAGAAAATCAACAAAGAAACATGAGAATTAAACTACACTATAGTCCAAATGGACCTAACTAATATTTACAGAACATTTCATTGAGCTACTGTAGTATACACATTCTTCTCATCAGCACATGGAACATTCTCAAGGATAGACCATATGTTAGGCCACAAAACAAGTCTTAACAAATTGAAAAAAATTGAAGTCATATGAGGTATCTTTTCTGATTATAATGGAATGAAACTGGAAATTAATAACGAAGAACTTTGGAAACTATATAAATACAAGGAAATTAGACAACATGCGTCCAAATGATCAATGGGCAATGAAGAAATTAAGAAGGAAATTTAAAAATGTTTTGAAACAAATAAAAACGGAAACACGATATACCAAAACCTATGGAATATAGTAAAAGCAGTACTACCCAGTTTTTATAGCCAATAAATGCCTACATCAGAGGAGTAGCAAGACTTCAAATAAACAACCTAATAATGCACTTTAAAAAACTGGAAAAGCAAGATTAAACCAAACCCAAACTTAGTAAAAGGAAAGAATAAAGATCAGAGCAGAAATAAATGAAATTGAGACCAAAAAAACCCACAAAAGATAAATGAATAAAAAGTTGGTTTTTTGCAAAGGTAAAATTAACAAACCTTCAGTTAGTCTAAGAAAAAAAGACCCAAATAGATAAAATCAGAGAGAAAAAAGGAGACATTGTAACTGACACCACAGAAATTCAAAGGATCATTAGGGATTATTATGAGCAACCAAATGCCAATAAATTGGAAAACCTAGATGAAATGGATAAATTTCTAGACACATACAACTTTCCAAGATAAAACCATGAAGGAAGATAAAATATGAATGGACCAATAACAAGTCACAAGATAGAAGCAATAATAAAAAGACTCCCCACAAGAAAAGTCCAGGATCTGATGGCTTCACTGCTGAATTCTACTAAACATTTAAAGAAAAACTAATATCAATTCTACTCAAACTATTCAAAAAAAAAAATTGAAGAAGAGGGAATATGTTCAAACTCACTCTATAAGGCTAGCATTACCCTGATATCAAAACCAGACAAAGACACCAAAAACAAAAACCAAAAAAACTATAGGCCAATATCCCTGATGAACGTAGATGCAAAAATCCACAATAAAATACTAGCAAATTGAATTCAACAACACATTAAAAAGATCATTTGCCATGATCAAATGGGATTCATCCCAGGATTCAAGGATGGCTGAACATAAGCAAATCAATAAATGTGATACATCACATTAATAGAACCAAGACCAAAAATCAGATGATATTTCAATAGATGCTGAAAAGGATTTGATAAAATTCCACATCCCTTCATGATATTAAACTCTCAACAAACTGGGGATAGAAGGAACATACCATATGTCAAAACAGTAAAGGCCGTATATGACAAACCATATCATACTGAATTGGGAAAAATGAAAGCCTTAAGATCTGGAACAAGACAAGGATGCCCCTTTTTTAATTCAACATAGGACTGGAAGTCCTAGCAAGAGCAATTAGACAACAGAAAGAAAGGGCATCCAAATTGGAAAGGAGGAAGTCAAATTGTCCATGTTTGCAGATGATAAGTGGTTATATTTAGAAAAACCTAAAGACTCGGCCAAAAAACTGTTAGAACTGGTAAATTTCACTGAAGTTACAAGATACAAAATCAACTTAAATCAGTAACATTTCTATATTCTGCAGCAAAAATCTGAAAAAGAAATCAAGACAGCCACCCCTTTTGCAATAGCTAAACAAGATAAAATACCTATGAATAAACGTAACCAAAGAAGTGAAAGATCTCTACAAGGGCAATTATAAAACATGATGAAAGAAATTGAAGAGGACACAAAATATGAAAAGATAAGTTCATGATTTGGAAGAATTAATATTGTTTAAATGTCCATACTACCCAAAGTGATCTACAGAGTCAATGCAATCTCTATCAAAATAACAATGACATTCTTCACAGAAATAGAAAAAAAATTCTAAAATTCATATGGAACCACAAGACCCCAAAGAGCAATTCTGAGCAAAAAAAAAACAAAGCTGGAGGCATCACATTATCTGACTGCAAAATATACTGCAAAGATATAGTAACCAAAGTAGCGTGGTGCTGGCTTAAAAACAGACACACACACCAGCGGAACAGGCCAGAGAATGCAGAAGCAAATCCACGTGTTTACAGCCACTTGATTTTTGACAAAGTCACCAAGAACATACATTGGGGAGAGAACAGTCTCTTCAATAAGTGGTACCAGGAAAACTGGATATTCATTTGCAGAAGAATAAAACTAGAGCCCTACCTCTTACCATGTACAAAAATCAAATCAAAATGGATTAAAGATTTAAATGTAAGACCTGAAGCTATGAAACTACCAGTAGAAAACAGGGAAATACTTCAGGACATTGGTCTGGGCAACGATTTCTTGAGTCAAGACCTTAAAAGCACAGTCAACCAAAGCAAAAATTGACAAGTGAGATCACATCAAGCTAAAAAGTTTTTTCACAGCGAAGGAAACAATCGACAGAGCAAAGAGACAACATACAGAATGGGAGGAAATATTTTGTAAACTATTCATCTGACAATAAATTAATATCCAGAATATATAAGGAACTTAATTCAATAGCCAAAAAAATCTGATTTAAAGATAGACAAAAGATCTGAATAGACATTCTTGAAAGAAGACATGTAAATGTCCAACAGATAGATGAAGAAGTGCTCAACATCATTAATCAGATTTAATCATTACACATTGTATGCTTGTATCAAAATATCGCATGTACCCTATAAATATGCATGACTATTATGTATCCATATATTTTTTTAAAAATCTGTTTGCATCATCTAGAGGTCCTGCTTTGAGGGTCCATCTATTAATACAATGCCATTTCCTGAAATGAGACAGAACTGTTTAACTGTACTGGCCCATTCACAGAAATGGGAGACAGGTTTAATGGGATCCTTTGCCACTCAGCTATTAACTTGATTTCTCTCTCCACAGCTGCCAACTCAGCTTTTAACATATGAAACTTCTAGGGAAGTTTCAAACGGGAATGTTGGTGCTCAAAGAATAACCACAAAAACTAGCTTTGACATGCCGCCTTAGAAGGTGTCTCAGAACCAAGTTCCCTCTAAACTGTCTCGTTCACCCCACAAGTGCAGGGAGAGACTCTCTCTGGAATTCCCTTATCTGACCAAGAAAGCTTTTTTTCTAAAAGAAGTGCAATTGTCTTAAACCCCCTCTCTAGGGATGTTAAATAACCAGGAAAGATCAACTACAGAGAAGAGACTGGGAGTCATCACCACTCACAGACAAACTTTTCATCTTTTCTTCTGAGGGCAGCTTTAGAGATTACCTGGGGACTTTTTCTGCATAGTAAGACAACCTTTGTTCCTGTGCTGCTCTACTCAGCTTCCTGTAATGTCTGCCTCCCACCTCCCAGGTCCATTCATTCTCCCTAATTATTTGCTGCCCCTCAAAAAAATTGCCAACATTCCCCATCTCCCCCCCCCCCCCCCCCATGAAAAAGGGTATAGAAGCTTCTGTACAGCACTAGGTTACTGGGTAATCATTCTGTGATGTCCCTGTGCTGTGAATGTTAAAATTAAATTTTGTATGCCTTTTTTCCTATTAAAAAAAAAAAAAAAGCATGTGATGGCTTGCACCCATAGTTCCACCTTCAAGTCCAGCCTGGGAAACATAGCAAGACCTCCTCTCTTAAAAAAAAAAAATGTATCTTTTCCCCTTACATTGGAAACCAAGCATGTCTAGTCTCACCTCTGCTATTCAACATAGTTCTAGAAGTTCTAGCCAGTGCAAGAAAGGGAAATAAAAGACAGATTGGAAAGGAAAAATGAAACCGTCCATATTTGCAGATAACATGATGGTTTATTTAGAAAAATCCAAAAAAATACACAAAAACACTCCTCCTAGGACTAAAAAATGAGTTCAACGAGATCACAAGATACAAGATAAGCAAAAATCCATACTAGCGACAAACACTTGAAAACCAAAATTTAAAAATACAATTGTATTTTCAATCGCTCAAAACAAAATGAAATACTTAGGTGTAAATCTAACAAGTACAGTACTTTCATGCTGAAAATTACACTGATAGCAGAATTCAAAGAGCTATTAAGGTTATTAAGTATGAAATGTCTGATTTCCTTAAGTACTAAATTTGACAGTTGCTGTGTCTAACATTTCACTTTGACACTTCTTGTTTTATTTTTATTGTGAAGGTACATCCTCATTCTTCCAAACAAATGGTTTGGCTTATGATTATCTTTCAAATTTTTTTTAGAGCAATTTTTGTGAAACCATGGATAAGTCAAAAATTCATGTTATTTTTGAATATGAGTTCTGCTGTGGAACCAATGCTGTGCAGACAGCTCAAAATATCAATGAAGTGTTTGGGAAGGATGTGGCTAATGAACGCCCAGTCGGTTTTAGAAGTTCCATTCTGGTGATCTTGAAAATGAGCCACGGGGACGACCTGAGACCAAGGTGGATAATGATGAGTTGAAAACTGTGGTGGAAGTAAATCTATCTCAACCTACACATGAATTAGCAGCAAGACTCAACATTACTATTCCAACAATATTGGACTATTTGAAACAAATAGGCAAAGTAAAGAAGCTGGATAGATGGGTTCTGCATGAATCAAACCAGTGTCAGAAGAGAAATCGTCCAAAAACTTTCCTTCCTTTGCTGTCATGACATAAAGGTTGAACCATTTCTACACCATACTGTTACATGTGATGAAAAATGGATGGTTTTTGACAATCGCAGGTGCTCGGCACAATGGTTGGATAAAGATGAAGTGCCAGAACACAGTCCAAAACCAAATATTCATCAAAGAAAGCTAATGGTGTCTGGTGGTCCAGTGCTGGTATTATCCACTACAGCTTCATGAATCCTGGTCAGTCAGTCACAGCGGATGTCTGCTGCGACCAACTGGATGAAATGATGAGGATGCTTGCGATTAAGCAGCTGAGATTGGTCAATAGAGACAGGCCGATCCTCTTGCAAGACAACACTTGACCACACGTCGCACAAACAATGCTGCTTAAACTATGGAAGCTGGACTTGGAGACTCTCCGTCATCCACTATATTCAGGAGACCTTGCACAAACTGACTGCTACTTCTTCCTGGCTTTGGACCACTTCTTGCAAGGAAAAATATTCAATTCTCAACAAGCTGTGGAAAACACCTTTTGCAATTATATTGCCACTCGCTCTCCAGACTTCTTTGCTGCTGGCATAAACAAGCTACTGTTAACATGGCAAAACTGTGTGGATAGTTTAGGTGCACACTTTCATTAACTCTACTGCTTCTTCTTTTTTTTTTTTTTTTTCTCTGTGACCCAGGCTAGAGTGAGTGCCGTGGCGTCAGCCTAGCTCACAGCAACCTCAAACTCCTGGGCTCAAGTGATCCTTCTGCCTCAGCCTCCCAAGTAGCTGGGACTACAGGCATGCGCCACCATGCCCGGCTAATTTTTTCTGTATGTTTTTAGTTGGCCGATTAATTTCTTTCTAATTTTAGTAGAGGCGGGGTCTCGCTCTTGCTCAGGCTGGTCTCAAACAATCTGCCCGCCTCCGCCTCCCAGAGTGCTAGGATTACAGGCGTGAGCCACCGCGCCCGGCACTCTATTGCTTCTTGTTTGAGATATAATAAATTAAACTTTTGATTCAAAATCGGACATTTCACATTTTATGACCTAACACATGGAGAGACATGCCATGTTCTTGGATTGGATGACCCAACATACTAAAGGTGTCAGTTCTCCCCAAATTGGTAAACAAGTTTAACACAGTTTCTATAAAATTTTAAGCAATCTTTTCGTATACATAGACAGGATTAATCTAAAACTTACATGGAAAGACAAAGGACCTAAAAAAGCTAAAATAATTCTGAAAAAAATAAACTGGGAGTAACCACTTTACCCAATTTCACAACCTATATAGACACAATGATCAAGACTGTGTGGGATGGGTGCCGGTACAGACACATAAAGGAACGGAATAGAGAACCCAGATACAGCGCCATGTGACACGTGTGCCCTACACAACAAAGTAGCAAGTGACAAGAAATGAAATAGGAGAGTAGGCCTGAGACAGATCACAGTAGGCCTTGTGGCCTTGGAAAGGAGTTGGGATTTTATTCTAAGTGCAGTGAGAGAATATTTAAACGGGTGACGTATGTTGAGATCACCCCATATGACAAGATCACACTTGTTTTACAGGGCTGCGGTCCCCAACCCCTGGGCAACAGACCAGTACTGGTCTGTGGCCTGTTAGGGACTGGGCTGCAGGGCTCTGCCACCCCCTCCTCCCCCCACCCTGCCCCTGTGGAAAAATTGTCTTCCATGAACCTGGTCCCTGGTGCCAAAAAGGTTGGGGACTGTTGCAGGCGACGGAGCAGAAGTAGGAGGCTGGCTGAGGAGGCCATGGCAGTAGTCCGGGAGATCAGGGTAGACTGAAGGAGGGCAGAGGCAGCTCGGGGTGACCGGCAACCCAGTTCAGAACACGCATGCTGGAGACAGCACAGATGAGATGAGAGTTGCTGCTGTGCTGGATGTGGGGTGTGAAAAGAAAGCAATTAAGAATGACCCCTAAGGTTTTGGCCTGATGGCAAGTGGATTAAAATGCCTTTAACTGAGGTGGGGAAAAGTTAAAGAGAAGCTCATGGGGCAAGAATACTTTAGGACATTTTATCTTTGAGACACCTTATTATAACAACTAGAGGTACCCAGTCGACGATCTGATGTGTGAGGCTGGAACTCAAGGCTGGAAATAGGAGTTCAGGAGTCTTCAAGCCTAGACATGGCATTTAAACAGATGAAACTGGACAGGGTGGAAAAGCTGGTTGGAAGATGGATATGTGAAGCAACTTCCCATAAAGGTTGGCGAGTAAAGGAGCTGGGAACCAGCACGTACACACACGCACACACACACACACACACACACACACTCACGCGCACACACCCCTGAGGAGTGGCCAGGAAGGAAAGCCCAGAGCATGTGGTATCATAGCTAACTGAAAACAAATTATTGCAACAGTGACTAAGTGGGTTGAATGTTCTAAGAATATAAGGATAGAGAATTGATCATTTTCCTGGGATTCTCTGACACTAACTTTTAAAAGGTTGTCATTAATATTCATATAAAAATGATCTCACAATTCCCTACATTTATAACTTTCAAAATTCAGAGATGAACAAACACGTTTTTAGTTAATGAGGAGTGATCATTCTGCAGAACAAAATAATATGAATGTAGCCTGGAATAGAGACTGCATAGAAAAAAATGTCAACAGAATAAAACTAGGACAAGTCATATATCTAAATGACAGCGGGACTCAAGGTGTTAAGAAGCTGCAGGAATAAAGTTAAGAGGCAAGGAATAAATTGGGGAAAATACAGATATTTACAAAATTTTTACAAAAAATATACAAAAAAGGGTAAATAGTAATATATAAAACATCTACCAAATTAATAACAGGTAACTACCCCCATTAGAAAAGTGAGCAAATGATAGAAATAGGAAATTCACGAGAGGAAATACAAATGTTCAATAACCATCACATTAAGATGTGTATTAATATTGTAAAAAAAAACCACAACCACCGCAACCTTGCTAATCAAAGAAACTATATCTAAGGCACTTATTTCATTATTGCAAAGTGACGAGAATGTTAAAAGGACTGGAAGAGTATTAGTATATAAAATATTAATAGTGGTTAAGCTGAATGGTGAGATCACTGATTATTTTTCTTTTCTCTTATACGCTTTTCAGTTTGTTGTACAGTAACTATGTTTCATTTTGTAGTAAGATTTTAATTTTATTTATGCACAAAGCAATTGCCTGGAACTGCAGTATGAACCCGGAGTTACGTTTGGGAAGTAAAATATTGCTGATGTCACCTTTCCATTTGTCAAGCAGATTGTAAATTTCTCAGATACAGGTCATCATGTTGTAATGAGAGTCATCGCTCATGATCTAGGTGAAACACTGCTCCCTTTCTCGCGGTCTTCATCACTTTGGCCCCTGCCACCAGGTAGGGGAACTCAAAATATCTTTTGACACTGGTTGGCAGATGTGCTAAAACGATTTGTATGGGAGGCTTCCTGTTCTTGGCGTACTTCGTTCCACGCTCTGCAGAGGATGCGCGGCAGGGAGCCTTGGCGGGCGTCGGCCTGACGGGTGCTGCCTGTTACTGCGTGTGGAGCACGTCCCGTCTTCAGTAACTCACAGCGCACACACATTCGCACGGGGGCAGAGCTCAGTCCTCTGCCGCCCCACCGCTGACCGTCAAGAGTCCAGGTTCTCGCACAGGAAGCCCACGTCCCGCGACCCCCAGCTCACCCTAAGCCAAACCCCGTTCCGGCCCAGCCTCCTCTCTGGCCCCGCCCCGGAGCGTGACGTCACCACGCGCGCCGCGCGCCGCGCCCCCTGTCAGAGGCAGCCATTGTTTCGCAGGTTGTGCCGGTCGCGCCGGTCGCGCCGGTCGCCCTGGGTCTGGGTTGCTCCTGTCCGGTCTCCAGGTCCTGCTCCCTCCTTAAAGCTGGGAGGGCGCCGGTCCCTGGTCCTGAACACTGCAGGGTCCTCGGGTGCAGGCCACCATGAGCAAGCGGAAGGCGCCGCAGGAGACTCTCAACGGGGGAATCACTGACATGCTCACGGGTTAGCACCGGGCCGGGCCCCGACGGCTTTCTTCTCTTTTCCTTCCGACCCATTGCGTTCCCTTCCTTCTCTCCCGCCCCGACAGTCCGGTGGGTGGGGTCGGCCCCTTGCGGCGGGTCGTCTTCTGTGGGGATCTTGCTTCGGCGCCCGTGGCTGTTAGTTTTGCCGGGGACGCCTGGCTCATCACTTTTTGGGTGCCTTTGGTCTGGCCCGTGGAGAAACGGGTGGTCACTGCCCCTCAGAGGCTGCCACATCCTCTTCCAGGAAACGCAGTTCTCGTTTGTTTACTTGTGGTTCTTGTTCACCCGAGCCTGTTGTTGCCGTTTCAGAACTCGCAAACTTTGAGAAGAACGTGAGCCAGGCTATCCACAAATACAATGCTTACAGGTGAGACAGTGCAGTGTTCTCTGATAGCATGCGTTTGGGGATGCCCTTGTTTAGTGTGGCCATTAACAGGACTGAGGGTCCGGTGGCTATTTGGTCCATCCGCAAGAGGGGAAAAAAGCAAGAACCGAGGGTGGTACCTTACACAATATTTCTGGAAGAATTTGGGACAGAGGCAGAGCTCTGCAGGATCCATTCAGAGAAGTTCCCAGTTCTGGTTGAAAATAGCTGTAGCCAGATACGTATTTTTCCTATCATCAAGGGTGAATTACTGGAAATGTGTAATTTTAAGCTGCAGTGAAAGACAGCATTGAGGTCTGTACTGGGAAATAAATGTGTTCAAGGAACCACATTTTCCATCTGATGGGCTGTGGCTGATCCCGACACCTTCATGGGATCCCCTCATCTATCTCACCAGAGACCTCATCCTATCCATTATTCCCACCTGCTTCTGCTCCTTATCGTGTAGACATATCCAAGTCCCTCAGCTCTTAAAACGAAAGCAAAACAATCTTAACTTCCCTCTAGCTGGCACCTGTCTCTTTTCTCACTTTACATTTAGTCTTCTTGAATAATCTGCATTCCTTGCCTTGACTTCTTCATCCCTAGTCATTCCTTATCTCATTGAGTGTAATTTCCATCCTGCTATTCCTCTGAAATGCTCTCACCTACATCTCATCTTATCGGGCAGTGTGACAGTCACCACTAGCTTATTGCATGGAAGTCCCTTGACTTCTGTGATGGCACTCCCTTCTGTTCTTTCATTTCTCCTTCTGTCTTACGTTTTGTTGTTGGTACAGGTTGAGCATCCCTAAATTGAAAATCCAAAATGTAAAACTATTTGAACACCAACACGATGCCACAAGTGGAAGATTCCACATCTGACCTTATGTGACAAGTTGTAGTCAAAACACTGTCAAAACTTTGTGCACAAAATTGTTAAAAACATTGTATAAAATTACCTTCAGGCTATGTGTATAAGGTATATTTGAACTGTAAATGTATTTTATGTTCAGATATGGGTCCCATCCCCAAGATATGTTGTTATGTATATGCAAATAATTCCCAAATCTGAAACACTTCTGGTCCCAAGCATTTTGGATAAGGGATACTAAACCTGTAGTTCCCAGAACTCTGCCCTTAGTCCTCTTTTCTCACTTCCATGCTATCCCTGGCAATCCTGCCATTCTTGGCTTTGAATACCACTTAATGTCAGTGACTCCAAGTCTGTCTCACTGGGTTTTTCTCTGCATGTTTAGCCCTATATTCCCTTTATCTCAGCTCAACTCCCTTCCTCCCTTCCCACTCAACATAGCTTAAAACTGATTATGCCCACTCCTTTCCTTCCTTCCTGTGACTTCCTATGTAAAGTAATTGTACTATTATCCACACGTCTGATGATCTAGAAATAGAGATATTCAACCCTGTCTTCTATCTGGGTCTCAGAAGTCTTCAGAGAGCAGGTATTTAGTCTTGAAGGAGCTTATCAGGGGAGAAGTGAAAGGGAGAGTAATCTAGACAAAAGGAAACAACGTGTGCGGAGGCATTGAGATACGAAGGGGTGTAGAGCATTTTCTAGAAGTCATTAATTCAGTTTACTTAAATGATAAGATCAAGTAGGAAATAAGTCTGTAAAGCAGGTGATACCCTACCACCTGGTATACTCCTCCCCTCCCCAATATACAGTTCTCTTGATTGTGGCCAAAATATTCTTTTGAAAATAGTTATCTGGTCTTGTCATTCTGGTATATCAAATAATTAAATACAATTTTCTCTTTACCTTGTTAAAGCCCAAATACATTATGCCATACGAAAGACCTTCCATGATCTAATTCTTCCCTTTCAGGCTGTGCCACACACTGCCAATTATCCAAACTACTTGCCTTTCCTGAAATAATTGCTTCCATAAATTGCCCTCAGCCCAGTCCTTAGCTTATAAATATGTCCTTTCCAGATTCATCATCAGTCATAGGTTTACAGAGAAGTTGAAATTCAGATCTAAAGGTTTGTACATGCTAGACTAGAATGAAAATCCAAGGTTCCAAGGGCTATCCAATATTTATGCTTCAGACTTGGCTGTACTGTTGCTTTTTATCAACATCAACTCTGAACTACATTTAGCATTGAAATTATAGACAGGATACCACCAGTGAGCTCCCAGGGTGTAGCCAGTCTGTCACTAGATCACTGAGCTCCATATGTGTGGAGGTGGGCAAGAATCACAGGTTGCTGCTTTATGTTGAACTGAAACAGGAACAAATTTTTTGAAAACTGATGAGAGGTCATAGGGGAATGCAGTTTGAAACCATGCATTTTGAGATATACATCCATAAGCAGATTTGGTACCTAATAATTCAAATACAGTGGCACATTTTTATGAGGGCATAACGAACAATTTCTAAAAACTAGCTATTAAAAAAAGGGGCCCCCCCACTGCTAAATTTTACTGGCTAAAAAAAGGGGGGGGCGATAATGATATTTTCCACTTATTCCCAAGAAAAGGAAAGACTGCTGGTCTCCTGAATCTCTCTAGTGTTACATATACAGTTAAAATCATGTTATCCTCAAATGTAAGGATTTTTAAGATACTTTTAAAAAGTTAGAGATATAGTAGGTAGTCTGTCAGCTCATCTGAGTTTTAAGTTTTATATGAAGGTAGAAAATTAGTTATCTTGGTGAGAGTATTAGGTAGTTATTTGCTTGCCTATGTATT
Organism: Indri indri; assembly: GCA_004363605.1. Lineage (NCBI taxonomy): Eukaryota > Metazoa > Chordata > Mammalia > Primates > Indriidae > Indri > Indri indri. Next base: position 40,069 of record RJWJ010000662.1, on the reverse strand, counting down.
CCATTAAGAAATATTAAGTTCTTGGCCGGGCGTGGTAGCTTCACACCTGTAATCCTGGCACTCTGGGAGGCTGAGACAGGAGGATCGCTCAAGGTCAGGAGTTCAAGACCAGTCTGGGCAAGAGTGAGACCCTGTCTCTACTAAAAATAGAAAGAAATTAGCTGGACAACTAAAAATATGTAGAAAAAATTAGCCGGGCATGGTGGCGCATGCCTGTAGTCCCAGCTACTCGGGAGGCTGAGGCAGAAGGATCGCTTGAGCCCAGGAGTTTGAGGTTGCTGTGAGCTAGCCTGACGCCACTGCACTCTAGCCCGGGCAACAGAGCAAGAAAAAAAAAAAAGTCTCAAGAAAAAAAAAAAAGTTCTTATTGGATTTCTAATTGGTTTTCCTTTTTTCTTTCCTTATAGAAAAGCAGCATCTGTTATAGCAAAGTACCCACACAAAATAAAGAGTGGAGCAGAAGCTAAGAAGTTGGTAAGCTTAGTGAGCAAGTTGATTGAAGAGTTCACACGAGTACAAATTTAGTGGGTTCCCATAAAATTAAAGTCACCTCTCTGAAGCTGCCTTGACCCACACAGGCAGATTTCATTGCTCCTGATTTCTTGGAATAATATTTAATGCTGTTTCAAGCATACTTTTTTAAGCTCAGAATTCTTTTATTTGGGGGAGGGTGGATTTAAATTTTTTAAAATATATGTAATTAGAATTTTCTTTCTCTGCATTCGCATATATGCAGGTACTCATTCTCACATTGGATTTCAGCTTGAGTGTTGGTCCTTAAGGAGAGGATGGTGGCTGGTGGTGCTAGCATATTTGGTCCCCAGGGGTAGGAACCTATGCGATTTAGTGAGAGCGAGTGTTTCCCAAAGAGATCATACCTACTAATAAGCACGTGATTAAGCCCCTTGTATATTTTGCCATTTAGCCTTGTTCTCTGTTAAGTAGTTTCCATGAAGCCCTGTACACACGAGTGTACATATGTCTGGAGGGTCACATCTCTTGGTGATGTGTATAGTACAAGTTGAGTATCCCTTATCTGAAATGCCTGGGACTAGAAGTGTTTTGGATTTTGGATTTTTTCAGACTTTGGAATATTTGTATTTGGTTGAGTATCCCCAATCTAAGAATCTGAAGCCCCAAATGCTCTAGTGAGCAATTTGCTTTGAGTGTCATTTCAGTGCTCAAAAAATTTCAGATTTTAGACATTTCAGATTTCGAATTTTCACATTAGGGCTACTCAACCTGTAGTATCACTGAGAATATCCTGGGAAGGTCTACCTATTGATAGTCAGATTGCTGTCTCTCATCTATATTTCACTAAAATTCAAAGCTCCACAAATTGAAGGACCATGTGTTATTCATCCTTTGTTAAAGATACCAAACGGCTATGGATTTTGATTAGTTCAGGTCCTGATAGTTATCACACCCTCTGTTGTTCTTCACCTATTTATGTTTCACAAAAGTCCTCTGGAATTTAAGTATTAATATTTGATTGTTTTTAACTTTCTCATGAGAGTCTTGAGAGCATGAACCGTAATTGTCCTTGTATTTTCATCCTTCAAAGTCATAACATTATCAGAAATCTTGTACATGTTATGATGGAGTAGCAAATTATCTGCATTAATCATGTGCCATATCTTAACTTTGAATTTGTTATTCAATCCAAATTATGCTCTGGTATATAGGTTTTAAATCCTTTCTCATCATCAGTATATCCTCCCCAGACAGACTAGCCAAGTAAGTTATAAATACATTAGACTTTAAATCTAATTCTGAGTTTCTGTCTTGGTGGACTGACCCATTGTTGACCTCAGGAACCACTCCTGCTTCCGTTCTGTTCCCCTTTTATCAACACCGTACAGTACTTAAGACTGGACTTAATGTAAAAATCTCATCATTATTCCTTTTCACTATTATTGTAAAAATCACAGACCTACTATCTAGCCCATTTGAGTACTTCTCAGTAATTCTAGATATCTGAAATTTCCAGAATGAATAATTTAATTTGCCTTTCATTCCTTAATGTTAGATATAGAAAAGTCCTGGGTCTAAATTGCTTGAGGTCAGTATGTTATTAATTAAAATAATTTTAATAAATTTTAAATTTTTAATAAATCTAATACTTAAAATATCTGCAAAGGAAAAAATAGTTACCTTTCTTTTTATCTTCTGGTATAGGAAATGAGAAGTCTGAGCAGTTTCTCTTTTCTAATCTATTCTACCTTCTAAATCTTTTCATTTCTGTCTGATAATTGCTATTTTTGGAACTTGAAAATGCATTCAATAATTTAGGCACGTTTATTAAATATTAGATAAATCAAGAATATAGATGAGTGAACTTAGGGCTAAGAGACACTAGGAAATGACTGCCATGCATATTATTATGCATATTGAATGTTTAAAAAGGACCAATAAACACTAAAAAAGTTCAACTTCACTAACAATCAAAGTTGCAAATTAAAACAAAATACGATATGGTGCCTGTCAAATTATCAAATATATGCCATGAGGATAAAGATGTGAAAAAAAGGACACTCATTTACTGCTGATGAGAGTGTTGGTTGTTACAGCCTTTCTGGAGGATAACTTGGTAGAATGTGTACATCCTTTGACCTAGCAATTCCACTTTGAGGAATTTGTCCTAAAGAAACCAGCAGAGAGATACGTGGATTCATTAGTTCATAATTTTTAAGCACCTATATGCCAGGTGCTAGGGATAAAGCGATGAAAAGACAGGATCTCTGCTCTCCAAGAGCTTGTATTCTAGAGCAGTGCCGTCCAGTATGGCAACACGAGCCACATTTGGCTATTGAGTTCTTCAAATGTGGCTAGTGTGACCAAAGAATGGAATTTAAATTTTAATTAATTTAAACTTAAATTGTCACACGCAGTGGGTGTACCAGGTGGAAATGTCAGTGATTCTCAGAGTGTGGTGCTTAGAATAGCTGCATCGGCTTCACCTGGGAACTTAGAAAAACAAATTCTTGACCCCACTCCATATGCAGTGAGTCAGAAACTCAGGGGTGGGACTCGGCATTCCGCATTTTAACAAGTCCCCCAGGTGATGCTGATGTGTGCAAAGGCTTGAGAACCTCTGTTGTAAGGGAAATGTATGAAAGCATTGGTATACTGTCAAATAATTGGAAACCATTTAAATGTTCACCTGTAGGGTATTAAGTAAATTATTACACATTCATACAATGATGTGCTGTGCAGCCGTTACACATCCCATAGTTGTGTTTATTTACTGATATGGAAATTTATTCATGTTGTGTTAAGTAAAAAGCATATATATACACACACATAATTCTGCTTATAAGAAGTGAAGTAATATATACCAAATGTTAGGGGATGAGGTTACGGGTGATTTTAATTTTCAGGGTAGTGCCATTGATGATGGATTTTCGTATTCTTTAATGCAACTGTTTTCTAATTTTTCTATAACAAAAATTAATTTTAAATAAATGAGTTATTTACAGTTATTTTACTAGGCTTTCCCTTTTGTCAATCATTTAAGCATTGTGCCTCTGGGAGAATTTTTTACTGGGGTTCAATTTTCTATATCCTTTGTTTCGAACCTTGTCATGTGGTATTAATTTGTTTTTCATTTCCTACTTCTCACTTTATCTTTTAGTGATTTTGGTAAGCATTATATTTGTATGACTTTTATATTTTTAATTTTCCACGTAGCCTGGAGTGGGAACAAAAATTGCTGAAAAGATTGATGAGTTTTTAGCAACTGGAAAATTACGTAAACTGGAGAAGGTAAAATTTAACTTGTTTACTTCTTTGATTGTAGTGTCCGCCTTTATGACGGCTGTCATGGAGCATCACTGCAGGGTGACCGATGCTACAGTAGGGAGACTCAGAGGGAAAGAGATCAGTGAGGTTGATGGCTTTATTTTTGAAAATTTGAATATTGTTCCTGTAAAATGTTCACTTATTTTTGTGGCATTTAAGCAACTTAGCATCAGTGACAGACTTAGCTCCTCATTTTCAGTACCTTTCAGAAAAGGGATTGTAGACTTTGACGAAAAAATCATTATCTTTTAGAATTTCTATGCTTAAATTCTCCCAGGCATTTTTATGGTTTTATTTCACCCTAAGATAGGAATAATATCACTTATGGTCTTTTATGAATAGGCCTTTTAAAAATATTGGGTAACTTAGAGATGGGACAGCTTTAGCTACTGTGTTATTTACCTCTAATTACCTAGTTTATACATGAATACTTTTGTGTGGGTTATCCAGGCAAATTTAAATGGCTCTTCACATCTCTTAGCACACTGGTATGTTTCCAATGAGATCACTTAGGTCCTCAAAGCATTCCTAAATTATTGTTAGACTTTTTTGTTTTTCCTTAAAGATTCGACAGGATGATACGAGTTCATCCATCAATTTCCTGACTCGAGTTAGTGGCATTGGGTAAGAACAAATTTTTAAGCAGACACAGTAGTAGGTTGGTTTTATTTCTCATGTCATCCAAACTAAATTACATGCTATTTCTCTTCACAACTGTACTTTTCCACCTCTGTGCCTAACCTCATGCAGTTCAACCTTCCATAGCTTCTGGATCTGAGGCCGGTTCTTCAGATGCTCCCTCCAGATGCTGGATTGGTAAAAGCCCCATCCAAGGCAAATGTTAACCTCTTTCATGAAACCAGTTTGATTCCCTAGCCAGAAATAATCCCTCCTTCCTCTCACCTCCGCTACACTTGCTCTGTGTACATCTCACTGCCTCTCTTGCTCTTCTGAGCATGATACTTATCTTAAGCATTGAAACGTTTTTCTCTACCGCCTTATGAATTTGGAACAATCCCTCAGGCAGTTTTTAGTGAAGAAATCTTTTCCTTAATATTCGAGCTAGCACTAAAGGAAGCTTCTTTGACACTGGACAAAGTAAAGGTCAACATTGAAATATTGAGGCTCCTTCCCCCCCCACCCCCCCAAAAAAAAGTCCAGGTGCTGTGGCTCATGCCTGTAATCCTAGCACTTTGGAAGGCCGAGGTGGGAGGATTACTTCAGTCCAGGAGTTCAACACCAGCCTCAAACTTGAGGTTTGCAAGACCCTGTCTCTACAAAAAAAAAAAAAAATTTAAAAATTAGCCAGGTATGGTGGCACATGCCTATAGTCCCAGCTATTCAGGAGGCTGAGGCCGGAGAATCACTCGAGCCCAGGAGTTTGAGGTTGCAGCGAGCTATGGTGACACCATTGCACTCTACCCCAGGCAACAGAGTGAGACCCTGTCTTAAAAAAAAAAAAAATTAAGGCTGTAATGCTTTGCTTATCTCTCATCTTTATGGAACAAGGCATTCCTTTAAATATATGATGATTATCCCCTTAAATGGCAGTATTTTCAATGAAGGTTATTTTAAAATATATTAAATACATAGCACACTGAAAATGAGCATGGGTTTTTGGGGACCAAAGGCCATTATAAAATTTTCATTAGAAGGTGTTTGAGAATGCATTTGTTGTATTATCCTCTTTTTCCAGGCAAGAACACTGAAACTTGAATACAGAAAGTGACTAACTGTGGCAGAACCAGGATTAGAGCCCATGTCTCTGACTCCCAATTCAGCTGTGTTTCTTCTATGCTACGCTGCCTTCCTAACATCAATATCAGTTTCTGGACCACACTATAATGTTGTGATATTTGCACAGGTTACTGAATTGTATAGGTTTATTTGTCCCCAGACACTGTGGCCCCAGACTGTTGTGCTTTTGTGTGTACGTGTGTGTGTATGTGTTTCTTTCTGATCCCTGTTCCCACTTTATTATGCTGTAATTGGTACAGTGGGAAGAGAGTAAGGAAATCTGGGTACTGGTCCCAGTGCGACCACCAGCTAGATTTGTAACCTTAGCAAATCACTTCAACTTTCTAGGTTTCAGTGTCCTTTCCTGTAAAATGAGAGGAAGGTTGGATTAATCTCTAAAGGGTTTTTCTGTCCCTGCCATTGTGTAAAAGTATTTTCAGTCATTTCTGATGTCCTGATTTATGTATATGAACACAGCAATCACAGTGACATTTTATAAACCTAAATCATATTTTTTCATTGCACTGCATGCTACCCTCTTGTAGCTTCCCATTGCACTCAGAATAAAATCCAAACATACTACGGTGGCTCAAAAAGCACAATAGAGTGTGACTCCTGCGTATTGCCCAGTGGCAGTTAATACCATGGCTTACATCACTCTAGCCATACTAGTTTTTCTCTTTTCTTGAACAAGCCAAGCTCATTCCAGCCTTAGGGCCTTGGCCCTAATTGTTTGCTTTGCCTGAAATGCTTTTTCCCTTGATCCCCCAGGTAGCTGGCTCTTTGCTATTCAAATCTCAGTTTAAATGTTATCTCAGAGGCCTTTGCTCAGCACTCAACCTAAACTAGGACCCAGCTACTCTGTCATATCACCCTATTTTAATTTCTCTACCTGATATTTTTCTTGTTTGTATATGTGTCTATTTTTTTTTAAGAGATGGGGTCTTGTTCTTTCTCAGGCTGGTCTTGAACTCCTGAGCTCAAGCAATCCTCCCGCCTCGGCCTCCCAGAGTGCTGGGATTACAGGCGTGAGCTACCACCCCTGGCCTTGTTTATATACGTGTCTATTGCCTCTCTACCCCCACATTCTTATTCCTGCTGTATTTTCAGCACCCAGGAGGGTATGTGTCACATAACAGTAACAATGAATGAACAGTTTTCAAGTGCCCATGTGTCTGTACGTGGGAATTATGACAGCTGGCTGCTTAGACATCTTTGTCATGTCCAAGTTCATGGTTGTCTTCCTAATGATTGAAGCTTCAATAATTCTTACTTTGCATAAAATCGAACATTACCAAAGTGATCATGCAACATTTTAGTAGGTCTTAATTGCTTAATAACAACCCTTTTTGTTTGAGGAGAAAAGACATGGTTGTTACAAGGATCCCAAGTTTCACCTGATACTGAGGTGGTGCTTTTCTTTCTTTTTAGGCCATCTGCAGCGAGGAAGTTTGTAGACGAAGGTATTAAGACACTAGAAGGTGTGTATGACCATAGGTCACTAATTCCAGGTTAAATATGGTCCTGAAAGACCATTAATGTTCTAACAAACCTGAAATTAAAAAACCTCTTCTTAATCAGTAGACACAAACGACAAGGTTTTCTTTTTAACTGTGCAGTAGAGAGTAGATACAGGGTATAGTTTACATTACCATCTTAAAGATTTTTAGGTTTGTAACTCAGAAAAGCAAGAAGAGCAAGAAGTGGCTTCTAGGTTTAAAGGCAATGAAATAATTATCATTGAGATTTTTAGAATATTTAAATTACCTTTGTTTCTTTAATAAAATTTTAGAAAACAAAGTGTAAAACAAAGTCAGACTAAAAGCTAAGTTACATATTGAGAAAGATTCTGTAAGAGATTTGCAATGCTTATTAAAGGAATTTTTGCTTTCAAAGAAGTGATGAAAATAGAGCCTAAGTCAAGTAATTATAAAACATTTTCCTTAAATCTAGCACTCCTTTAAATATAATTTCTCTCTTCATACTTTTCAAGTGTGTAAGCTGTGTATATATGGATTCATTAAAGTTCATCCATGGCATTTGGGATTTAGTATTTGTGAGTTCAGCTATTTGCAGGCAACCCTAATAGTTCGGTGAACAGGTTTTGGAGCCTGCCCTGGGTTTGAATCCCACCTCTACCACTTTATTAGAATGAGCGAACTTAGTGCTTTAGTTTCTCACCTACAAAATGGGTGTATCTGCCTCATTTGATTAAATGCAATAATGTATGTAAAGCACTCAGCAGAGTGTTTGGCACATAGTAAGTACTACTTAAAAATGGTAACTGACTCTTACAAGGCATGATTAATTAGTAATATTGCCAAGTTAAGAATCCGTGTGAGTCACGTAGCTAGAGAACGAGCTCTACGTGTGCATCGCAGAGGGGCGTCTGCGTTTCTGCTTATGGCGTATGCCGTGCATCTGAGTGAAACCATTGGCGGGAGTGGTCAGGAATTTGTGGGTTTCTCAGAGGTGGTCAGTTCTATTTCTTGGTAGTATCACGGATCTGCTGCTCTGGTTTTTATATTATTTTACAATTCACAGATACATAATAAAACTGTTGACATCTATAACTGCATATATCTATATAGCAATCTCAGTATTTCCATTTCATTTTTAGTCACATACTTTAGTGTTTTCTGTGGGCACACAACTGTGGGAAGTATTAAGTGGTCCATGTATCCTGAAGATGCTTATTGTTTTCCATTTTATATCCTTAGAGAGAATTTATATATTTGTGAATATAAGGGTGATTATTGGAATTGCTTTTGAAGCATACTTTTCTTGCTGTTCTTTTAATGAGGCTTACCACTGTACTCATGGCCACCAAAATGGAACTAAATCATTTTCAGACTTAAGATAGGATGTTGCAACAGTTTTTTAAATTAAAAAATAAAGATACAGGCTGGGCACGGTGGCTTACACCTGTAATCCTAGCACTCTGGGAGGCCAAGGCAGGAGGATTGGTTCAGGCCAGGAGTTTGAGAGCAGCCTGAGCAAGAGTGAGACCCCGTCTCTACTAAAAATGGAAAAATTAGCAGGACGTGGTGACATGTGCCTGTAGTCCCAGCTACCCGGGAGGCTGAGGCAGGAGGATCGCTTGAGCCCAGGAGTTTGAGGTTGCTGTGAGCTACGATGATGTCACGGCACTCTACCCAGGGTCACAGAGTGAGACTCTATCTCAAAAAAAATATGAAGGAACAGTTATACCTTTCCTTTCAATAGGCCTTTTAGCAGGATGCCTACACAAATTGGCACTCAGCACTAATCAAATGTAGGAGTCATTGAACAAATGAGTAGTACAAATAAACCTAATTAATCATAAAACAGCCAGAAGTTGTGGTTACTGCTGCTGCTGTTAACAGTAAATGAAGCAATATCGGTTCTTATAAGGTTGCTTTTTGCTATAGCCAGTAAAATTTGGTATGATCCTTGTATGTTTTATCTACTGTTTCATACAAATGTAATTGAAATTTTGATTCAGTAAATAAAAAGCATGAAATCAGCTGTTAGCTTTTACTACGCTGATTTGAAGAGTCACTTTTATCTAGTTCTTAATAGCTGAAATTTTTTTCTCATTGTGTTTTCAAAGTCATTTTAATGTATTTTTCCCCAGGTAGTTTTTTGCAAAAAGGGTCATTGAGGTTAGCATTTTTTCCCCCAAAAAATGTTTAAATTAATACCTCAACTTTATTTATCTTCTATACAGATCTCAGAAAAAATGAAGATAAATTGAATCATCATCAGCGCATTGGTCTGAGGTAAGATAGCAAATTTCCTTTTGACACTTCAGATGTAAAAGTAGAAATTTTATAGACATTCTTTCATACGCCATAATGACTCTTCAACCTTAGCTAAACACACCCACTTTTCTATTCAGAAATACTAAGATTCATTGTGGACTCCTGCGAGTATATGCCTGTGTTCACATCATGCCTTTGTTTTTGCTTTCTAGTTTTTTTACTTATTTTGAGGATTTCCCTCATTCTCTTGACTTTAGCAGGGAACTTCCTCTTAAAACACATAGAACTGAGTGCATCAGGCAGTCAGCGGCTGTTTATTTCATGCTTACATTGTACAAAGCACTGAACCAGGTGTGGGGTAAAGATATAGATATATTCAGTGTAGTTCTTAAGGAATTTACAGTCTGCCTGAGAAGCTAGGACATGAACATGAAAAACTAAGTTTAATAAAAGGGAAATCCCCATACCTAAATAACAATATGGGAATAACTAATAGGCATGTATCTGTATCAGCATCAATAATTATTTCGTGTGCCACATATAATCTGGGAACCCCCTTCCTAATTGATTATTTACAATTATAGAACATAAGTGCTATATGTGTCTTCTATGGTGTTATATAGTCTTGTTGGTGATTCAGTCCTAATAACTTTCTGAATTTTCCTATTGATGCCTTACCATAATATTTTAAAACTTACACTACTGTTGCAAAATTTTGAGCCAGTAAGAGACCAAGATGGTGAGAGTCCCCCCTCCTTTGCGTTTGCATAGTAAATGGAGGTCTTCAGAAGAACCTGGTTGTTGTGAGAGTTGGTTTTGAACAGGTGCGTCATTGTTCTTACACATATGCTTAAACGTTATTTCATAGTCAGATAATACTTTCATAATAGCCTTATTGAGATATAATTCATATATCATCCGATTAAAATATTTAAAGTGTACAATTCAGTGACATCTTGTACATTCACAGAGTTGTGCAACCCATCACTAACAGTCAATTTTAGGACATTTTTGTTATCTCAGAAAGAATGCCATACCCATTAGCAGTCATTCCCCTTTTCTCCCCGGTGCCACCCCTCTGTAGCACCAGCTTCCTAAGCCCCAGGCAGCCACTAATCTACTTTCTGTCTCTGCAGATTCACCTGTCCTGGACGTTTCCCATAAATGAAATCATATAATATGTGGTCTTTTGTGACTGGCTTCTTTCACTTAGCATAATGTATTCAGAGTTCATCTGTGTTGCAGGATAATATTTTAACTTACGATCCTTTGCAGGATTTAAGAGCAGTAAACTGTAACTCCTTGACTTGTCAGTAGAGAGCAGTCTACTTTGAAAACATGCACTAACTTAAATATATTTATTTACTCCTGTTATGTGAATGTGAAGCTTATTTACACGTGAGTTTAGATGGAGTCACTGGAATCTTACAAGAGATAACATTTAAGGATTTCAGTCCGATTAAGGAATAAACCTCCCCTTACTTAAATAATTCTAGTCTTGATCATTCTAGCAGGTCTAGAATGATCTGCTGGTATGAGGATACCTGTTATGGTAGGTACTTTAATTTTTAAGGAGATTTAAATTTTGCAGAATCCTTTGTTTACTTACCCTGTCTTTATAGGTATTTTGAAGACTTTGAGAAAAGAATCCCTCGTGAAGAGATGTTACAAATGCAAGTAAGAGTGGGCTGAATTGTATTCTTTGATTAGACTTGAGAATGTCACCTGCCGAGAAGCCATTTTTTGGAATACTGACTTAATTTTTCTTCTATTAGGATATTGTACTAAATGAAGTTAAAAAAGTGGATTCTGAATACATTGCTACGGTCTGTGGCAGTTTCAGAAGAGGTAACATACTGGAGATCTTTCCATGTCAGTACATAGAGAACTTCCTTAGTCTTTTTTATGGCTGCAGAACATTCAGTTGTGTGGATGGACCATACTTCATCCAGTCCCCTATTAATGGACCCTTGGTTTGTTTCTCTTTTTCTGCTCATTTTTTTTTCATTTTTGCTTTTTAAATAGAGTAAAACATTTTTGGTGGTGGGTGGGTAATGAAAGACATCCAGCTTTTAGGAGAAAGAAATGAAAAGACAAAAAGACAATAGAATTTTCTTTATTAAAATAGCTTCCATAGATGTCCTGGGATCAGTAAACATTCAAATGTAGTCTTCTTTATATTTAAATATCTGGTTAATGATTATTGAAGTATAGGATAAAGATACAAAGACACTGCAAGATCTCCAGTCACCAAAAGTATGTTTGGCCTATGTTGTATTTATCAAGAAGGAAAGAGAGGAGATGGATGGAATTATTTTGTGCTAGCTGTGTATCAGGCAATATAGCCAGTGCTAGAGAACACATGTAAATGTGTTCTTACTTAGTTGCTCAATAGCTTATGAAGTAGTTTTTAGTAGTTCGCAGATAAGAAAGCTGAAGTCTAGAGGAATGTAGAGTCAGTCCTCATTTGCAATACTGAGAAAAAGGCAGTTAAAGTAAAAAAAAAAAAAATCCATCTAAGTGGAGACAGAATTTCATGAAATATAGTAAAAGAAAGGTTTAAACAGCTGTATGTAACTTGCCAGAAGCTAGGTGGTTGTTGAATATAGATCGAAACCAAAATCTAGGTCATTATAAAGTGCTATGTTCTCATCCATGATACCATAAGAGTAATTTTTATTACTATGTATTAATTAAGTTCAATCACAAGAATTGAAATGAGTTTTCTGATTAACCTTTACGGAGTTGAGTGTATACTGTTTAATTTGAGATATAGAGTTGTTCATAGGTGTATTTTAAAGCTATTTTTAAATATTATTTGTATTCATTATTGAGTAGTTATTTAGGTGCATTTTTAACACATTAAATTAACCAATTGTATGCAATTTATTTCTAATGCCAATTACTGTTGTTATCCCAGATTCTGCTGTCTACACCAATACACCTGAATAGTTGGACAGAAAATTGAAATCTTTAACTAATTCTGAATATGAAGCACAGTGAAATAGAAAGTTAGGATGTAAGAAGTAAGGCCCTCCCGTGTGTGTCATCGGCTTGGTCCTGTTGGCCTGACTGACACATTGACATGGAGAATTCCACACGGATTCCTTTGCTGTCGCAGGTGCAGAGTCCAGTGGCGACATGGATGTTCTTCTGACCCATCCAAGCTTTACTTCGGAATCAACCAAACAAGTACCTCAGAATTCATAATCAAATGTGACTAGTCTTACACAACAATGGATATCATTTTCTAAATGATAGTTGGATATGTCCAGAATAAGCTTTGTTTTAATCTTTCTGAAAAGTCAGCTGCAGTATTTTGTATTGACTGAATTCTGTGAAAGGCAGAGTAAGTTGTTGAAAGGGATACACATTGTTTTTCCTCGAGGAATTGGGAAGACAGTCTAGCATTTGAAACAGCTGAAATTCAATAAAATATTTTCAGAATTATTTACTGTCATAGATATATTAGAAATACTCAGCTTAATAGTCAGGTTTTCATTAAACAAATATTTTTCTATTAAAAAATAAAATATCAAGAGACCTTACCTCTATTAGAAAACTCATAAAGGCAAAATATTTTTGATTTTGGAATATATGCCTTTTAAAGATGAAGCAGCTAATTCTTTTATTTAGTGAAACAGATAAAACACAAGTGATGTTTGTTTTAGTGTATCATGTTACTGGTGAAAACAGTGGTTTCTAAAAATATGTTTTGTTTGATAAGATGATGAATTTTCTGTTAGAAGGAAAAGGTGTACTTACTTAGAACATTAAAAAAAAAATAGGGAATTCTCCATAGATAATCAGAAAACTCGTCTTAAAATGTTTTCTTAGGGCTGGATGTGGTGGCTCATGCCTATAATCTTGGCACTGCACTTTGGGAGGCGTAGGTGGGAGGATCGCTGGAGTTTGAGACCAGTCTGGGCAACATAACCAGACACTGTTTCTGCAAAAAGAAAAAAAATAAAAAATTAGCCAGGTGTGGTGGTGCATGCCTGCAGTCCTAGCTACACGGGAGGCTGAAGCAGGAGGATCGCTTGAGCCCAGGAGTTGGAGGCTGCTGTGAGCTATGATTGCACCACTACACTGCAGCCTGGGCAACATAGTGAGACCCTGTCTCTTAAAAAAAAAAAAAATATTCTCTTGCCACAACAGAGTAATTGTTCTTTCTCTTATTCCCTAATTATGATTCTATAGCCAAAGCTGTTACATCGTGTTGTGGAACAGTTACAGAAGGTCCATTTTATTACAGATACTTTGTCAAAGGGTGAAACAAAGTTCATGGTAAGTACTCATTTGATTTATTTAGCACATCTGAAAAAAACCTTGGAGACTATTCAGTAACCATTCTGGGTGTGTGACTTCATTGTAGCTTTGTATTACAGTCAACAAGTAGGATATCTATGAGATCTTAGAGAAAAATAATTGGCAGGATGCCTGATTCTCATAGCTACTCTCAGAAGATTTTAGTATTTTCTTTTAAATTCCCCACTTACAAATAATCTGTGCCATCAGAGTAATTAGTCATAATCTGCTTTTTAAAAATATCAATAATTATTGGGAGGCCGAGGTGGGAGGATCACTTGAGGCCCGGAGTTTGAGACCAGCCTGAGCAAGAGTGAGACCCCATCTCTACAAAAAATAGAAAAATTAGCCGGGTGTCATGGTGAGGGCCTGGAATCCCAGCTATTTGGGAGGCTGAGGCAGGAGGATCCCTTGAGCCCATAGTTGGAGGTTGCAGTAAGCTGTGATGATGCCAGTGCACTCTAGCCCAGATGACAGAGTGAGACCCTGTGTCCCTCACTGCTCCCCCCAAAAAATCAATCATGATATTGACACGCGGTAAGTTTTTCCCTAAAACAGCAAGTGGTTCTCATATTCTCTGACTCAGAATTTTTCAGTAAGCGAAGTTAGAATTGATTGAAGAGTAGTACTCTATTACAGCACCAAAGAAAGTAAAGGATGTATGTATGTAATAGAACATGCCGGGGAGAAACATGTTGTGTGGAATATAGCCAGGGAGGTTGATGGAGGGGACACTTGCACCGTGAAGCCCATCATGATGAACTGCACAACCCTGTAGGCTTCCTAGGGAATTAATACTTTAAGATTCAAGACAAATGGCAAATGGATTACAAACAGATTAATAAATGGCCCCATATGAAAAATCAACAGGAAGGCAAATATAAATCCAGAATCAAGATTCTTATTTCTTTCTTAGGCTTACCTTTGTTCTGGTCACTTAAATACATCACTTGGATCTTTTTTCTGTATGCCCCACTTTTCCAAGTTAATATGACTGAAAGGAAAGAGACTATGCTTTCGGAGAGTGGACTTGCTAAAATTAGTAAGAGTCTGAGCGCATAGATTTGATAGGAGTTTTAGCCAACAGTAGAAGACGGTTGAGAAAGATAATGAAAATACCATGTCATTCAGAAAGCAGAATAGTGTTTGCCAGGGCTGGGGGAGGGGAGAATGGAGAGTTAGTGTTTAATGGGTGCAGAGCTTCAGCTGGGGAAGATGAAAGGTTCTGGAGACGTATGGTGGTGATGGACGTGCAACAGTGTGAATGTACTTAATGCCACAGAACAGTACACTTAAAAATGGTTAAGATGGTAAATTTCATGTTGTGTGTATTTCACCACATACACACACACACACACACACACACACACACACACAAAATCATGTCATTAAGTTCAGCGTGGTGATTTTAATGGGCTGTGAAAGTGTATTGCCTAAGGTGGTCACACTTCACTAACGTTTTCAAATGAATTTTGGGAAAGATAAAAATAAAAGTTCTTGTCAGTCTTTGGGGATTAAGTCTATGATTTGTTCTCTTGAATCTGTCAGGTTTTGAAGCCTTACTCTGTGCCCAGAAGTATATATGCACATGAAATGGTATTAAAAAGAGGGTTTGTATTTGCCCCATGAACATCTTTTTAAAATTTAGATTGATTTTAATTCACTCAAAATGAATGTGCATGAATCTTACATTTAAGAAACATTCAGTCAAGTAAAATCCTAAAACTATGTGCTAGACAAATTGGATTTTTTGCATAGTGGAGAAGTGTCTTGGTATGCCTGGGCATAGTATGGGGACCCCTCTAGCCTACCTCTAATAGTAATCTCTGTGCAAGTCACTGGAACCTGTTTACGGGGGAAGTGTACCAACTGTCTTCAGCGTTAGTGACCAGGAAGGTGTTTCTGCAGCACACTGGCAGAAGCATTTTTTAATAGTCTTACTAGTGTTTTGCTGTGTTCAAAGAGAGATCCAGAAGAAAAACCAACAGTGGCTGTAGAAATCCAGCTAGGAAAAATTACAAGCCAGCAGGCTGTGTGCAACCTGAAAAGGACAGGCAGGCAGCCAAGTATGTGTGAGCATGGAACATCGCTGATAGCGGCCGGATTGGGCTGTCCTCGTAGCTGCTCAATCAAAGACAGAAAAGCCCTTTGCCTAGTAAGTGCATGGGCAGCTGAGTCCTGGTGACTGCTCTGTGAAGGACTAAGGCCACTCCCTGTCCTGGGGCAGAGCTGGGTTGCAGGAAACTGCCCCACTCTGCCTTTCTGTCCTGTCAGTAGTGTACCTGGCAGCACATCTGCGGCTATTGCAAGAAAGGGGATCCCCCGACCTATTTTCAGAAGAAAACAGATTAAAGAATAAGAAAGCTTGGGAAGCCGAGGCGGGTGGATTGTTTGAACTCAGGAGTTCGAGACAAGCCTGAGCAAGAGTGAGACCCCTGTCTGTACTAAAAAAAAAAAAAATAGAAAGAAATTATCTGAACAACTGAAAATATATAGAAAAAATTAGCTGGGCATGGTGGCACATGTCTGTAGTCCCAGCTACTCGGGAGGCTGACGCAGGAGGATCGCTTGAGCCCAGGAGTTTGAGGTTGCTGTGAGCTAGGCTGACGCCATGACACTCACTCTAGCCAGGGCAACAGAGTAAGACTGTCTCAAAAAAAAAAAAAGAATAAGAAAGCTGGTGTATTTGTTTTTAAAGTATAGAAGACTCTGGTGACAATAAGAGCAAGAAACAAAGGCCTTTATATTGTGACCTAGGAATCCATCTCAGTGGGTGGTTTGAATATTGAATATTGAATAAAGTTTGAATATTATGCATGTGGTTCATAGTCCTTGAAATTTAAAAAATGTCATGTTTCAGCCTGCTGTTTTGACATTTGTAATCAGTATTTTATTTGTTAGAAAGAGAAGCACTCCCCGTCAACTCTCGAATCAGTTTATTTTGGAGACAGTAAGAGGTGATTTGTATGTCGTTGCAAAGGAAGGGGGTGTTGGTGTGTGCATGGTAGAAGAATAGACTTGAATACGGAAGAGACAGGATCTTATTCTGGCTCCATTACTAATTGTATGGCATTAGGCAAGTTGATTTACTTCAATAAGGCCTTAATTTTCTTATCCGTAAAGTGATATTTGCCCTATGTCAGAGGACTGTTATGCAGGTCAAATCAAATAATATACATGGAAACACTGAAGAGTTTGTACAGATGTACAAATTAGAGTTTGTGTAACTTCAAAGATTTTGAATCTTCCAAGAGTTGTGCAGAGAGTGCTGCACGAATGTAAGGTATCATCTGTTCGGAAATAGATCAGGAAGGAAGGTGACCTGGTGAGGATTCAATTGGGGAATAGAAGAAGGGACAGAAAGTGTGGGAGGGTGACACAAAAGGAGAACAGAGTGGAGACAATGAGTACCCGCAGGAGGGGAAGACGTACCCAGTCAATGCAATGTGTACGTGTTAAGCACCTGTACATCCCAGGCACTGTTCTAGGAGCTTGGGTTGTATCAGTGAATTTAAGTAGAACTTATATTGAGTTCTGTGGGAAAGGACTGATGGTTAACAATGAACAAAACAAATTGGTAAAGTATGTAGCGTGTTAGGCTAAGATAGTAAGTGCTGTTTTAAAAAGGGAGAGCGGCGTGTGGGGCGGGGAGTGCCGGAGGTGGCCTTGCACAGGGTGGTCAGAGTTGGCCTCCGTGAGAAAATGAGACTCAGGGAAAGACCCGAGTAGGGGAATTAGCTAAGCAGGTGTCTGGGGACGGTGGCCAGGCAGGAGTCAGGGTAGTGACCCCTAGTGAGTGAACATTAGCAAAGATAGCCAAAGAAGCTTTTAATAAGATCTCTAGATTTCTGGAAGGAAATTGGCTACAAAATGAATTCAACTTAAAAAGTGGAATAAAACAGTCTCATTCCACATCCACGTGATTCCAAAACCTCTCATTGCTATAACCACTGACTAGTCTTAAAGGTCTGTGTATCCATGTGTTTTTCAAGTTACCTTCAAAACACAAATGCCTTTGAGCTAATAGTAATCAAACCTTAGGAAAGCCAGGGTTATTCCAGATCATCTGATAAAATCATGGTCTTTAGCTAATTGAGCTGTTCTTGCTGTGAATATAACATTTGGAAGAAAAACCAGCTTCTGCATTTAACTTTCTATTAGTTGTATATATGAAGAGTGCCATTCAAATTTTAGTATTTAGTGTAAGTTTGGCCTTGGGTGATTTTCTGTGAAACATCTACAGGAAGAATTTAAAGAACAATAGAGGATACAGTGGCTACTCTGAGGAAATGAAAGCAGCTTTATCTCAGACACTCAGCATGCAGCTACCTAATTGAAATGCCAAACAAAACTAATCCACTCAGTCTAATAAAGAATTTACAGTAATACAGAGAAATTCCTTAACATTAGCACTTCAGAAAAAGTGCAGGAAATAAAATTAGCCTTGAGGGAAGGAACAAAGCCATTAGATGAAATCCTATTACTGATGTGACAAACAGCTAGATCATCGCCTGTGGCATCCAGACATCCATATCCGCAAGGTAACGCCTCCTGGTAATTCCAGGTGGAAGTAATTTCTGATCCTTCTGAAGGTGGAAGTTGAGTTGGAACTTGTTAATGCCTGAGAAGAGAGGTTTCGTATTTTAAAGGTAAACATATTTCATGAATCTTTCACCCATAGGAACAGCTAAAGAAAATGCCTATTCCAAATGATTTTAATTTTTCTGTTTTGCTGAGTGAAAAAATATGGCTTTTAGTGACACGTGTATTAAGTTGGCTCTCCTTAGGACTAGAATCCTGTCACTTGTGTATTTGGCTTAGAATGTGGCATTTGACACTTTTAACTTGAAATTTGGTGGTATTTATATCTTATTTTTACATGTGTATGGATTACTGCCAGAATTTTTGCCCTTTCTCTGGAAAGGGAAAAGATGACAAAACAGACTTGGATAAATTTCGTTTGGAAACTGTGGAAGTACAATGAAAACTCACCTGTAGAGGAGGAAGAAAATGACTCCCTAATTTTCTTTTAAATTTTTCCTATTTTCTATCGTTGCTAATTTCTAAGAGATTTCCTCAGTTTCAAACACTTCTACTTCTTCAGAATATTTATTTTTATTTTAAACCTTTCCCCTGAAGGTTCTTCTTCTGTAGTATTCTGCCCTTGTTTTGTGGGTGGAATATCTTCTGTTTTCTGAGAATATTACTGGCAGCTTGTTTATTGTCTTTTTCCTGCATCATCATTGTTTCTTCCAAGTTGCTCTTTTCTGTTTTGGCCTTTTTCTGATGAGTTGCTCATAACTAGAATCCTTATTCACTGTGGTTCTCTGATTACCATGAAGTATAACAGAAAGCTGGTGATGATATGAAGCTTAGAGAAGCTACTAACTTACAAGTGCTCGGGCTTTTAGAGCTGCCACCTGTTAAAAGCAAAAACAGCCTCATGTCTAAAATTTTATTAAAATGAAGCTATAAGTTTAAAAACATCTTTAAACATTCTTTAAAATATCCATTTTAGGGTGTTTGCCAGCTTCCCAGTAAAAATGAGGAAAAGGAGTATCCGCACAGAAGGATCGACATCAGGTATTACCCAGACCTCCTTGCTGGCCTGTGACATTCCCTTCTTGACTCCTTTTCTCCCTCCCTCTGTGAGTCTTGGATGTGACGTAAATGTCTAGGGCCCCCGCTTGTCCTGAAGGACCATGTGTTCTTGCAAAGTACAGCGTTTAGCTTGAAAACATAACGAAGAATAATATTATCTCTAGACTCTAATTTATTTTCTCTAGATTCGCAACTCATGCTGCCTTCCACAGCTCAGAAGTAGTTTCTGGGGGAGCTAGTTGTGATAAGTGATGACGCTTTTCATTTCTCCACATTTCTCCACCCCTCTCATAGAGCAAAGTTCACTGAAACCTAAACAGATCTCAGGTGGGGGTAATTCCAGTGGTCTGCCATTCAAATGGCAGTAGTCTCCTCTTCAGGTTGTCAGACCACATAGACTTATTTAGGTATTTTGTTCTTATTGATTTTAGGAGTCCTATATTTGCTAAATTTGAAATGTGTAGCAAAAAATTTATCTACTATTGATTTTTTTAGGTTGATACCCAAAGATCAGTATTACTGTGGTGTTCTCTATTTTACTGGGAGTGATATTTTCAATAAGAACATGAGAGCTCACGCCCTAGAAAAGGGCTTCACAATCAATGAATACACCATCCGTCCCTTGGGAGTCACTGGTGAGTATTTGTGTCTGCATCGGAGATAATTCCTGTCATCTGGAGAGAAAGTTATTTGCAAAGATGTTTTTGTTTAGCAAATTTAGTTTCTAAGCCTTCTAGTAACTATGCCCGTTAGTGTAGTTTCTTTGTATTGTTAGTCCCCAGGCAGCAAGAGGGGCTTTAATCTGTAAGGTGTTCCCCGGCCCTCAACTGAAGGCCATAAAGGATTTTTTAAAAAATGTATCTCTAAGACTTCTGCAGAACTCAGGTGTCGTTGTTTTTAGTGCCACACAAAACTGGATAGCTTTGGCCCTGTGCTTTCAAAGAGTAAAGAATAAGGATTGCTTAATCTGTGCCTCATGGGTCTTGTTAACATTTTGCGATGTATTCTGTGTTTACTATTTTCTGCTGGGAGGATGCGTTTTTGTTATTTTGCCCTACAGGTATGAAGTAGGGCTTCCACTCTGGCAGACTAGGGCAGTGCTTCTCATGTATCGGTGTGCATACACATCACTAGGGGACCTCATCAAATTCAGATTCTAATGCCCTGGGCTCGCAGTGGGGCTCAGAACTCTGCATTTCCAGTAGCTTCCAGGTAATGCCAGTGCTACTGGTCCAAGCACCGCATTGTGAGTTGCAAAGGAGCTGACTGGAATATTTTATACAATGCGTGATGGCTACAGTGGAGATCCAACAGAGGAAAATCATAAATTCGAGTCCCTTTAATGGCCAAAGTTGGGATACAAGGTTCCTCTTGTAGCACTGGTAATACATGTGACAAAGCTCAAACATGAGCTCATGTGAGAGGATGGAGGTGGCCATTATCTCTTTTTTAGCGACGTGGTTATCAGTTTCTTCTGAAAGCGAGTCCCACCCAACTCTCAATCCTGAACTCTAACTAATTCCAAAACTGGTTCTTAAAATAAGTTTCTTTTCTCTCTCTACTTACAGGAGTTGCTGGAGAGGCCCTGCCAGTGGACAGTGAGAAGGACATCTTTGAGTACATCCAGTGGAAATACCGAGAGCCCAAGGACCGAAGCGAATGAGGCCTGCCCTCCCTCCCACGCTGCCCACTGGGGGTCTTAATTTATTTCCTAACCTTTGCTGCGTAAGGGTCTTGGGTGTTTTTAAATGATTGTTCCTTCTTCATGCTTTAGCTTGCTTTGTAGTCAATAAAACCTCTCGCACTGTTACTGGATGGTGTTCTTACCTTCTTAGCAAATATGTTTGGTTTAAATTTACATATTACTTTCGTGATCACACTTTGCTATGGGTTTAGTAGAGAGAAGTGAGAGATGAGACGGTAACAGATCTTTAGTGGGAAATTGTATTTTATTCTGTTCTGTGCTGTAACCTGCATGACCCCGCTCCCTTTCCTCCTGTTTACTGATGAGAAGTCAGTCCATTAAGGTACACCCTCTGCAAGATGAAACTAGGGACCTCCATAAATTTAATTTTTTGATGGGCCCATATTTGATTTTGTAATATATATTTATGACTTAAATAGAAGAACAGATGTGTAGTTTATCTCTTAAATGAAATCTGTAGCAATTGGTTGTACTCTTATTAGAGCTTCCCTAAGCAAAACTACTTCTGACATGCACATAGCCTTTTAAACTTCAGATAAACAAAAATTTCATTTTTTTGCCTGAATTCTCCTCCGAGGAAACTTTTAAGTACAAATGGTCAAAATATATAAGTAAAAACACTCCTTGAATGGCTATAAAAATCATATAAGTATAAAACGTAAAATGTTATCAAATGCTAAGTAAAGCTATTGAAAACAAAGTATGTGCAAATGCTTTGTGACTTGCAAAGGACTATACAAACATAAGATTACCTTTTGAATCTTATTTCTTTGTTAGCCAAATTATTTTGTAGTGAAATGTCATTTTCCTTCTAAAAAATGAAGGGAAATACACAATAGCATTTTTAAGGAAAATATAGTATTTGCTGTGATAATTTTCCCTGGTAAGATATAAGAATTAATTTACTTTTAACTTCAGATACCATCACTTTTTTTCCCCCAAAGATACTGTCAGGTACCAGCCCTTCACCAGAAATCAAAGATTTATCTGGAGACGGAGATATTCGTCAGTTTGTAGTAATCTGTTCACTCCGTGTATATCAAAACATCACACTGTACACTTTAAGCATATAAATTTCAAAAAAAGATTTATTTGCACTAAGTCACCAGATCAGAATTGAATGTCTTTGTCATAGAATCACATACATCAGTTTTGCGGAAAAACAGGCGAAAAGCCGACGCTGCTTTCCGCTCGTCACAAGGCGGCATTTCGCAAGTCTCTGGTTTCATTCTACTGTTGCTACAAGATTTGATTTTAAGAGATGCTTGTATGGGAGCATTTTAAAATTAATGTTGGATACTCCTTGAATACAATGAGGATCCTTTACTCGAAAATATTTAGCTTTCTATATTTTCTGGCATACTCTTAACCGAGCATGTTGTCTGTTGCCCGTCACTTGGCTTCGACACAACAGTCCAGGGCCACAGTCACAACGCTGGAAGATTTCCGGAGCTTGAGCAGTGTCTTTATGCCCTCTCCTGGAGCAGACCTGTCCCTCCAAGAGGACTGGCTTACAAATTTTAGTCCAAAAATGACGAGCACAGCAAAGCCCAGGGCCACAGTCGGAAGTTCTGAGACAGCTTTCTCCCTCTTGTCCTGTAACAAGATTAACACGGGCGTCAGTGATGGTCAATGATGGACGGGAGAAGCGCTGCGCGGGGGGAGCCACTGCGATGAGGGCTGTCAAGGTATCCCTTCCAAGGGCCCTGGGTCTGAAGGCCACAAAGCGAGGCTAGACCAGCACGCAGGTCTCAGAGCCAGGTCTCAGAGCCAGGCCTCACGCTACAGCAGGGACGCAATGGGAATCCCAGCCCTGCCTGACGGGACGTATCGTCACTGGCGAGCCCCTGTCCTCTCGGCCTGCCGACTACCCGCGGCAGCTCCCCACGCAGCCTCCGTAGCTCCTTATGAAAGAGATTACAAAAGGACGCACATCCTGTGTGTTTCTGGGGCGGGGAAGGCTAAAGTCAGTTTCAGCCTCTCCTTAAGAGGCTTGGAGGAGATGTTTTTCTTAAATAAAATGTTCTCAGAATGCTGCTCTTACCCTTACTTCCTTGTGATTTCTTAATGTTTGGCTTCCTTTTGGGTTTGTTTTCCTGAATGGGGTGATCAGTTGTTCCTTTTGCATGTGTGCCGTCTTGGTTGTCAGTCTGTGGTTCCAACGTGGGGCTTGCACCTTCCATCATGGTACAGACATCTGAGGAACAGCCAGATGTGACCAGAGTTATTAACCAGGGACTGGAGCCACAGACACTCGGATTATCGCACTGTTGTTTGGTTTGGCAGCACCTTTGCCCTCGGCTTATATGTGACTCTCCAGATTCTGGGACATGCACTGAGTATTTACATGCTCACACACAGCAAAGACAGTCGTTAAGGAATTCATGGAACCTGAGTATTTACATGCTCACATACAGCAAGGACAGTCGTTAAGGAATTAATGGAATCCGAGTGAAAACAAGATTTGAACGATTCCAATTGGAATCTTTCCTTTAGAACCATCATCTGCAGGTCACTGGCAAGAGCTGTTGCCAGGAAATGATTTGCTTTGTCAGGAAAAGGCAGCCGCGTACAATTACTCACAGCAAGAATCCAGGAACCCTTGAGAGTGCCTGTCTTAGAATATTCTAGCCTATGAGATTCAGGTGCTGCCTTCAGTTTACAACCCCCGTTGGTGGGAGCAAAGCAGTCCCGTGAGGCTGCGAGATCGCTCACCGTTCGTGCAGAGCGTCCCCGGGCAGCACATGGCGTTGCGCTGGCACCTCCTCCGTGACCCACGACACGTAGCACAGAAAGGCTTCTCATCCTGGGGTCTGACGCAGAATTTTCCAGTGCCGCAGTCTTTGTCAGACAAGCACTGTGAACCCTGCAGAGGGAAACTGTTGTCAGAAGGGGAGGGAATCCAGCAGGATGCGAAGTAACTTTCTACTGGGGCGGGAGGTGGAGGGAGCCAAAGCAGAGAGGTGCTCTGGCAGGCTCCAGTGTAACCGGCCCCACAAAGCGGGGGTCAGATCAGCCGTGTCTCCACCCAGCTGCTGCAGAGCCTGCGTTGGAAAAGTCTTAAGACTCAGAATTTAATTTTCTTATTCTCTGTGAAAACAGGAGAAAATGTTTTCTTAAGTGTGTCTTACAGATGATTGTGAGATTTTCAACATGTGTTAGCTGTAACGCCACGCTGCGGTTTAGCCGCATACACTGTGGTGTGGTGGCATTCCCGTGCGCCGCTCTACTCCGGAGCCACGTCGCCGCTGCCGCCAGCTAGCTGGAGGAGCCTTTCCCAAGTGACGGTCCTTGGGTTTTTATTTATGTACTTTTTTCCCATTTATTTTCTATCTGTATATATTCATGGGGTATGAGTGCAGTTTCGTTACATTGACACATTGCAGAAGTCAGGGCTGTCCTTTGATTCCTAATCATGCCTCGTTCACACAGAGAAAAAGATATCAAAGATCAATTTTTCTCATCCACAGTTGATGCTTTTTCATATGTAGTAAATATACATATTTTATATACGCTATATATATGCCATCTATATTATAATATACATGTGTATAAAATGATCCCTAAAACGATTCTGTGAAGGGTGACAGTGACAATGACAATGCACCGTGGCCCCCTGTTTACTGGCCGGGTGGCCTCGCTTCAGTTCCTCAGCGTCGTCTTCATCTGGAATTAGGAGGTGTGCTGCCTGTCTCAAGTTGTAAGGAAGATAAATGAGGTATTACAAATAAATGGCCGGGCACATGGTAGAACTTGCTAGATGTTAGTTTGCTCCCTGATTGACAGGCGCACTTACAGCTGAAAGCCCTGAAAAGCCGCCGTGCTTATCTAAGGTGCCAGCGCCGGCAACTGCAGTTCACCTGCCAGACAAGACCTCACGCATTCATTCGAATGGCTTCGTCAGGGCCGTCGACCCTGAATACAGCGCCCATCGCTGTCGTGGGTCCGCTCCCCGAGCCCCTACCTTCCGAGCCCCGTGCAGGTCGGCAGAGCTCCTGATGCTGTTGAAGTCCAGGACCAGGGCGCCCAGCGGGGAGCAGAACCAGCCGAGCCCCAACAGGACGGCCGCCACCATCCTTCCGCCGCCGCCTCCCGCTCGAGGGCCCCACACGCTGCGTCCCCGACGCGGGGCTGCTCTAACCCCGCAGCTGAGCTCCCGCCACGCTGGCCACCCGCAAGTCCTTTGCCACTGGCTTTTTCTGAAAGAGAAGCAAATCTTAGTCTGAGTGAGGTGCGCGGGAGTCAGGTCTGGCCAGCGGGTTCCCCCTGAAACCACTTATACCCAGATGCGCGCTCAGCTCTCCCCTCCCCTTTCCTTCCTCCTACCCCACACAGGCTTCAACAAATCCCCGCAAATCTGTTTGATCAATAGTTCAAAACAAGCGCTCAATAGAAGGAGAGAAGGGGCAGGGCCTCGCGCCTTCTCCTCCAGGGGTGGAATCCCTCTTAATTACGGCCTATCAAAGTCAGTTCAAAGGGCCAGCAGCCAGCAGGATGTCTGTATCAAAGGCAAACTCCGATAATCGCCTGCATTTCCTACCTTCCGTAATCCTGGGGGGTGGAGGGGGTCGGTCCTAAGATCTGTTTTCATAGCTAATTGCGCTCAAAGAAAGAATGAATCGTTTTGGCCAGTATGCTGTAGAGGATGCCAACAACTGATGAGTTATAAAATACACCGAGGCCTTACACGGCACTTCCGATAGCGAGGACAGGCAGAAAAGAGAGAAAACGCCTTCCGCTTAGCTCCGCATCCAGATGTAAACACCCCAATGGCTTAAACGTTGAACGTAATAGCACCTGTTCCGACTAAATGTCGTTTGGGAAATTACTCTCCTTTAAATGAAAATGGAGCTGTTTGAAGTTAGGGTTATTTAATTAGGAAAATCATGGCATTTATAAAAACCTCATTTTTTTACAGTGGGGACAAGGGCAGAAAGCCCATTTTGTACAGATTTATATGATTTAGTAGGAAGCTTTACATCCGCTTTATGAGCAACACATTTCATTTGTGTTGCATCACATTAAATTGACTTGAGCAGAACAGGTACCCAAGTCTCTAGCTGATTTCAGATGGAATTTCATGCATTTTCAGTTTTCTTAATTTGAATTTTTCAAAACTTCTCCATCCCTTTCCTGTCTGGTTGTTTTTTTCCATCTAGACTGTTAGAGAAGTCAGGTAATTTAGATATGTGTTTATCACAGCCTTAGGTACTTTAAGGATAGAACAATCTAGATCTGGGTTCTAAAAATCCTTTTTCCTTTCTTCATTGTTCTCAGTGTAGACCCACCCGAGTGCTGCAGGTGGGGAGCGCTGTTAAAGTCCAAAGTGCGTCTCTTCTGTGCCACTCGTGGCAATCTTAGTATCACGGGGTCTTCGCACAGACCAATCCGACACTGGCCCATGGACATGTACCCCACATTCTGTGCACCCAGAACATTCTCAGTTTTGAGTGATGCGGGTGCCATTTGGAGGCCACCGCAGGCGAGCTGAGTCTCCACTACTGGGCTCTGGTGCTGGGGCTGCTGCCGCGTGGCTGTGGCTCACAGCGCAAGGGAAGTTGCTTCCTCCTCAGGTACTATTTTTTATCACTTAAACCGAAAACATCAAACACCCTTTGATAGTGTGATAAGCCTGATGACTAGGGGTGTTAGAGCGTTTATTTTGAAGTTGGACAATTATGACCAAGGATGAAGGAGAGCGCCCCAGGGTTCCAGCTCTGTCGGGTTTCTCTGCTTCCTGTTGCATAACCGTAGGAAGGATTGCAGGGCACTGAAGGCCTCCGGCAGTGTACACAGACAAAAGGACTGGTGGGGAATCCTGAAACACAGCATAAACAGTCATTGAGCACTTAGTATGTAGCAGAACCTGCGGTTAGATGTTGGGAATAAAATATAAAACTTTGAAGATCTGGAGTCCAGACAGAAGACATATATGTATATGATTTTAATATATTATGGCAAGCACTAAAATAAAGGTTAAAAATGCAGGGCTGGAGGATTTATAAAGGTATAGAAACAGAAGGGCATGATTCAGACCTTCTGGAGAAATAAAGGCAAGTGTTTACAGAGAGGGTAATATTTGAGCTGGGTTTTGTGGGATGCATAGGAGTTTCCTAGGTTGAGAAGAAGGCAATGGTCTGACCCAGGCTCAGAGGCAGAAGTGTGTGCAAGAGCAGGGAGGTGCATTTAGGTTCTAGTAAGAGATTCTGTGTGGCTGGGGCAGATGGTGGAAGGATGAGATGAAGCTAGACTGAAGAACTTGACATACTATGCTAAGAAAATTGGATTTTACTCTCTATGTAATAAAAAGTCATTGGAGATATTTGAGCTCAGAAATGGCATGATCTAGTTTGCTTTTCAGGAAGACAGTGCTGGTGGCAGTGAGGAGTGGGAGAGAGGGGATGCGGGAGATCACTTGGGACTAGTCATGGCCCCAAGGACAGTGAAGAGGTCCCATCTAAGGCAGTGACACAGTGACAAGGAGAACCAAGAGAAAGATGGGATTCTGAGGTTGAATCTGCATCACTGGCTGCAGGTGTGGGGTGGAGTGGGCGGGAGGGTGGAGGATGCTTCCGACGTCTCCGAGTTGGCCAGTGGACGGTGGGGGCCCTGGAGACAGGGGAGTCAGGGTGGAAAGCGGGGTGTGGGGCAGGATGAGAGTTTGCTTGACAACAGCCACCCGAATAATTAGCGTCGCCGGGTGTCTGACACGGAGCTGTAGGAGTAACCACCGTACCTCCCATGAAGCACGCTCTCTGGCCTTCCAGAGACGGGAGGGGAGTGGGTGCAGAACCAGGGGGTGACAAACAGCGCGGACAACACCAAAACGCGACTCCTCTGTCTTTGTGCCAGTCTCTTTCTGTTTCTCTTTCTCATTCTCTGACTTTCCGCTGAAAGAGTGTGCGCTCTGGGGCGGGGCCCCTCTGCCTGGACCACCGGGCTGCCCCTGCTGCCATCACCTCCCCTCCTGCCCCTGCCCTGGGCATTCACCTGCCCGTCATGGCACTTATCAAACCGCACTGCTCCATGACCAGCCTGGGAAACACAGTGAGATCCCATCTCTACGAAAAATAAAAAATAGCCAGGTGTGGCGCGTGCCTGTAGTCCCAGCCGCTCGGGAGGCTGAGGCGGGATCATCCCTCGAGCCCAGGAGCTGGGGCTGCAGTGAGCTACGATTGCGCCACTGCACTCCAGCCTGGGGGACAGAGTGAGACCCTGCCTCAAAAAAATAAAACAATAAAAACAAAAACAAAAACCCCTCCACCGCAATTGTCTACTTATTTGTCTCTACGACTAGACCAGACGGTGAGGGCGGGGCTGTAGCTAATTTATCTTCGCATCCTCGCCTTTGTGTGCCTGACACAGGATAAACGCTGCTCTGCGGATCTCTTTTATGTGACAGATGAAGGCACAAATAAATGGGTTTATAGTGACTTTGTGCCTTTGGGCAAGTTGGTTCGCCTTCCTAGGCTGCGGTCTCGTCCCCTGCGAGGCTGCGTCACACGACGTCGGAGCCCAGCGCGGACATCTGTTCAGTGCAGCTCGCCGAGGAAGCGCCTCCCCAGCCTGAGGCCTCGTTTGCCAGGCCACACTACGCTTTCTGTCTCTGAAAAGCCAGAGCAATTTTGAGGAAAGGAGGTCTGTGAAGTCCTCCCTGGAAAATGGCCCTTGGTGTCTTTTACACCTGCCGAGGCTGCCGGCCGGCGGATAAGCGGTGCGGCCTGGGCGGCGTCTGCCGCGAGCCTGCGCCTGCGCCTGCGCCGTTGGGGGAGCGGCGAGGAGGGCGGCGGGACGCGGGCGGCAGAGGCGGGTGCCCAGCGCGCTCTGCGGAAAGGCCGCCTCTCCGCTCCGGGGCAGCACCCTGCTGCGGCCGTCTGCGGGGACACCGCAGGGCGCCCGCCCGGCAGTCCGGGCCGGATGTTGTGCTGGCGACGATTCCCGAACACCTCAGGCCGACCCTCTCGGTTTCGCTGTGAGCGCCGGCCCGGACACCGAATCCAGCAACCCCGGCCCAGCCCGGGAAATGCAATCTCCCCCCGAGTTTCCAGCGGTCCGGTTTCAGCACCGGGTCTGATCCCACTGTCGGGGTTCGCGACCCGGGCGCCGCCCGCGGCTCCGAACCGCAGCTGCCGCCGCCGGCGTCCAGGGGGGCGTCGGGCCGATGGGCGTATTCACGCGGGAATGGAAATTCCCATTTGTTGTGGCTCCTGGGTCAAAACCAGTTTCATTTCCATAAACTTTGCTTTTCTTAAAAGAAAATCAAAGTGCCTGAAACAAGCAGGGCTTGGGCAGAATCTCGCAGGAAATGTTCCATAAAATGAAAGACGAGACGCGGCGCGTTGACGGGGGTAGACGGGGTCGCAGGACATGGTCACGGAGGCGACCGAACGTTGCCACTGGTCCCCAAGGACAGACGGCGACACCGGCCATCGCAGCGCCGGGGAAGCGGGTGCCGGTCTCTCGCCGACCAGGTCAGGCCACTCTCGGCCTCAGCGCCTCGTGGTCTTGGGAGCCTCTCACAGACCAGGCTTCTGGAACCCGCGGCGCTCGTCCCCGGGGACACGGCGCAGGCTGTCTGCCGCGGACGTGGCACCCTTTGGAGCCGTGCGCCGGGCCGGGGCGGGGACCCGTTCGCCGGCGGCGACAGCCGGACCCCGCGCCAGGCATCTGGCTGGGCCGGCACCAGGCTCTCCGGCCTTCCTGCCGGCAGACGGGTTCTGCCGTCCTTCTGTTTTAAAAAAGTCAGGCGCTGCCATCTGTGACTGCGTAAGTCCTACATGCCTCGCCTGCCCGGTCCTGTTCCTGGGCACCCTCCCACCCTCCTGCCTCCGCGCCGCGTTGTCCCGAGACCCCCGCGGGACACAGCACGGCGGGGGGACGGCAGATGCTGCCGTTAAAGGGCAAGAAAAGAGAAGCGAGACGCCGACTGCCCCTCGGCAGGGCCCCGGAGCGTTCGGCGCAGGCGCCCTGGCCGAGGAGAGGCCGCGGGCACTGGCGCCGCCGCGGCTCCGGCTGTGGTGTCGGCGCCTCCCGTGTGCCAGCAGTGTTCCACGGACCCCACGGGTGAAGTTTTGGTGGTTTAAAAACAACAAAAACAGAACCCTTAATTATATTTCTGCCCCAAGCTAGTTTATCACTGATCTCTTGAGGCCCCTTCAGCCGTCCATTTCCGGTGCTAGGGATCTGCCTCGCGCAGGCGCGGCCTGGACAGCAGCGCCCGACCCCGCTTGACTGAGGAACCTGCGACCCCCGGAGCCCGAGCTGCTCTTTCCCTGAAGTTCGTCAGCCGCCCTTTACACCTTCACTCCATGTTCTTTTCGTCATCTGAGTCTTGCTCTTTTGCCTCATTTCTCTTCATTCTTGTAATTCTTTTCCTCTTCCCTTTGTGTCCCCACAAGTAACTCCACTTATCCTTTTTTTTTCTTTTTCTTTCTTTTTTTTGAGACAGAGTCTCACTCTGTTGCCCGGGCTAGAGTGCCGTGGCGTCAGCCTAGCTCACAGCAACCTCAAACTCCTGGGCTCAAGCGATTCTCCTGCCTCAGCCTCCCGAGTAGCTGGGACTACAGGCATGCGCCACCATGCCTGGCTAATTTTTTCTATATATATTTTTAGTTGTCCAGCTAATTTCTTTCTTTCTTTCTTTCTTTTTTTTTAGTAGAGACAGGGTCTTGCTCTTGCTCAGGCTGGTCTTGAACTCCTGAGCTCAAGCAGTCCTCCCGCCTCGGCCTCCCGTAGTGCTAGGATTACAGGCGTGAGCCACCGCACCCGGCCCTTTTTCTTTTCTTTTAATCCAAATGTCCTCTCAAATTTAATGGTGTGCTGCTGGCACTGCAAGCCAGAGGGAGGGGCGAGCTGGCGGCTTGCCTGCCTCTGTCACCTGGGGCAGCTCTCCGTGTTGGGCGGTGGCCTCGTCCATGTAGGTCTGTGATCAGAAGTGTGTCCAGGACCCCACCTGGGGCCGGTCTGTGGTGTCTGCTAGTTGAGGCAGGAAGGGTTGTGGAGGGAGGGCAGGGAGTGCAGGCTCCACTGCCACACTGTATATGACTTTGGGGGGCAGAGAATGGGCATTCCCAGGTGGGCCACAGGCTCCAGGGAAGGAGCCAGCGGAGAGGAATCCTGCACTCTGCAGGGAGCTTCCCCAGAGACAAAACAGGTTCTGCCGTCTGCGAATCTGGACCCAATGTAGACAGAACTGGTTGATTCTTTTCCTTGGAAGTCAAGTGTGAATCCCATTGCTTGAGGGAACCTCAGTCCTGCCTGGAGTCCCAATTCTGAAGAAGCAAACTTAAGAATTAGTGGCTACTAAGATGGCGGACGAGAAAAGCTGCCATCAGAGTGTCTCTGCAAAAAAGATTTTAGAAGAAAGTGAAAAAAATAAACTAGCAGAAAAACATAGATCGGATGAGGGTCGGAAGGAAGGGGGCCTGAAACTACAGAGAGACTCCACGGGAAGACGTTGCGGAGGAGAACTGGAAGGAGAAAGGTCCCCGAGGGGCTTGGAGACCAGCGACAAGGGTAGGTGGAGCGGTTAACTTCCCCCTCCCTTGCATCTCGGACTGCTGGTGGCTCCTGAGCGCTTGGGGAGACCTGCCAACACCAGCCCAGAGATGGCTGCCGCCAGTGAACGGTGGCCTCTTGTGGACAGGGCACCAGGCTCCCAGATCCCTCAGGCACCTCCCCAAGCACAGACCCGAGCCTATTGGCAGATGCCATAGTGCTCCATTCCTTCCTTTCCCCCTTCCCTACCCGTGGTTGCCCAGAGAGACAATTTAGCCATCACACAGAGGCATCTCCAAGGAACAGGACCTTTCCTTTTGGGGCCCTCCAGCAGACTGAGGGGTACTCAGACTGTGAGCTCCCTACCCACCAGCCCACCCAGGTGCTGCTTGCCTGGTGACTCCAGGAGAGTGGGGCAAATCCAGAGGTGGAGAGACATCGATCCAGCTTGGGCACCCTGTAGGTGATTCGAGACCAGCACCCCTCCCCCTGGCAGGGTCAGGGACTGATCTCTAGGGCCCAGGGGACAGGCCTGCAGACCAGACCCTGTACACCCAGGTCACGATGGCACTGCCCTGGGGCACAGAAGGGATATCTATGAAAGAGCCTACTGAGGAGTGTGTGCATTCAGGGGCAGATCAGCGGTCCTGAGTGGCAACCCTCCTCCCAAAAGAGGGCTCCCAGCTCAGGCTGCAATCCTGGGCAGGGAACCTCCCGGCCCATGCCACAGCCAGGGGAGATCTGTTGGCCTGAGGTCCTGCCTGCTGGCAGAGGCCTGGGAGAAACCACAGAATAGGGGAAGGTGGAAAGGAGTGAGACCTGCTCCAGAGTGCTGGTCTCAGACAGCCCCACCCTCACACGCAGACTTTTCAGCTGAGTGGAGCCGTTTCAGCCCCTCCTGGCAGCTTTGCACAGAAACAAAGAGCAGACCTTTGACCCCTGCTAACAGCAATTGTGGAACCTGAGGGCAGG
Organism: Indri indri; assembly: GCA_004363605.1. Taxonomy (NCBI): domain Eukaryota; kingdom Metazoa; phylum Chordata; class Mammalia; order Primates; family Indriidae; genus Indri; species Indri indri. Next base: position 7,705 of record RJWJ010000662.1, on the reverse strand, counting down.
CTTACCCAACCCCGCTCCGCCCAGACTCACTCCCAGACCTGCCCCCACTGAGGTGGAGAATAAGGACACACCTGGAAGTCCCAGGGCCCCACCCACTACCAGAGCCACAAGAGGGCTTCTCCAGAGGAACAACAGCTAGTTACATGACCCAAAAATAGCACTGCAGCTTGCTCCTCCCAGCAAGTGCCACCTACTGACAGGGAGGTCATTCTGCACACGTTTTCCTGCATCTACTGACTCATCATAAAGGGTGTGGTCAAATCTTACCCACAAACACCACCTACTGGCTCAGAGACTAAACAGTCATTATCCAAACGAAAGTCTAAAGGCAAGAAGGAACAACTGATCCAGATGGGAAGGAACCAGCAAAAGAACTCTGGAAGTATGAAGACTCAAACAGAAAGCACACCCCCAAAGAGGAACGACAGCTCTCTAGCAACGGACATTAACCAAACTCAGAACACTAAAATGACAGAAGAATTTCAAACATGGATTTTAAGAAAACTCAATGATATGCAAGAAAAAATGGGTAACCAACAAAAAGAAACCACAAAAAAAATCCAGGACTTGGAAGAAAAATTCACCAAAGAAATTGAAATATTAAAGAAAAATCAAACCAAACTCCTGGAAATGAAGGACTTATCCAGGGAACTACAAAAAAACAGTGGAAAGCCTCAAGAACAGCGTAGATCAAATAGAAGAAAGAATCTCAGAGATTGAAGACAACTTCTTCCAATTAAATAAGTCAGTCACAGAGATTGAGCAGAAAATTAAGACAAAAGAAATAAGCCTACAAGAAATGTGGGATTATGTGAAAAAACTGAACCTGAGGGTGATGAGGATTCCCAAAGGTGAAGAAGAAAACACGCGAGGGCTGGATAAGCTATTTGAAGATGTAATAGAGGAGAATTTCCCAGGCCTTGCTAAAAATCTAGATATCCAGGTACAAGAAGCTCAAAGGACCCCTGGGAGATTCAATGCAAATAGGAAGACACCACAATATGCAGTCATCGGATTGACCAAAATATCCACTACAGAGGCCCTTCTACGAGCTGTAAGGCGAAAGAAACAAGTAACATACAACGGAAAGCCCATGAGAATAATGCCAGACTTCTCAACTGAAACCTTATAAGCAAGAAGAGACTGGGGCCCCATTCTCTGAAACAGAATAATGCCCAGCCTAAATCTTGTTCCCTGAAAAACTAAGTTTTGTATATGAAGGAGAAATAAAGACATTCTCAGAGAAGCAAAGACTGAGGGAATTCACCAAGACAAGACCAGCCCTCCAAGAAGTACTCAAAACAGAACTACACAAGGATCAGCACAATAAACACTCATGAATGTAAAACCACTCAAAAGCTAAAGATCAAAGGCTAGATCCCACAATGGCTCAAGAGAGAAAACAAAGCAGCAAAATGCAACCCAACAGAATGAACAGTAATTCACCCCACTTATCAGTTCTCTCAATAAATATGAATGGCTTGAACTCCCCACCCAAGAGACACAGGCTGGCCGAATGGATAAAAAAATACAAGCCGAGTATCTGCTGTCTTCAGGAAACGCGTCTAACCTGCAAGGATGCATTTAGACTCAAGGTAAAGGGGTGGAAATCAATATTTCAAGCCAATGGAAGCCAAAAGAAGGCTGGGGTGGCAGTGTTGACCTCAGACAGCAGTTTCTAAATCAACAAAAGTAATGAAAGACAAAGAGGGTCACTATATAATGGTGAAGGGTATAGTTCAACAAGAAGACATAGCAATTCTAAACATGTATGTACCCAACTTAGGTGCACCCAGATTCATAAAGCAAACTCTACTTGATCTAAACAAATTGATAAACAGCAACACCATAATAGTCGGAGACCTCAACACCCTACTGACAGCACAGGACAGATCCCCCAAACAGAAAATTAACAAAGAAATAATGGACTTAAACAGAACTCTAGAACAAATGGGTCTGACTGACATTTACAGGACATTCAACCCCCAAACCACTGAATGTATGTTCTTCTCATCAGTTCATGGGGCATTCTCTAAGATTGACCATATTCCAGGACAAAAAGCACGTCTCAAAAAATATAAAAAAATAGAAATTAGGCCAGGAGCGGTGGCTCACACCTGTAATCCTAGCACTCTGGGAGGCCGAGGCGGGTGAATTGCTCAAAGTCAGGAGTTCGAGACCAGCCTGAGCAAGAGCGAGACCCCATCTCTACTAAAAATAGAAAGAAATTAGCTGGACAACTAAAAAAAATATATATAGAAAAAATTAGCTGGGCATGGTGGCGCATGCCTGTAGTCCCAGCTACTTGGGAGGCTGAGGAAGGAGGATCGCTTGAGCCTAGGAGTTTGAAGTTGCTGTGAGCTAGGCTGATGCCACGGCACTCTAGCCAGGGCAACAGAGTGAGACTCTGTCTCAAAAAAAAAAAAATAGAAATTATACCATGTGTCTTCTCAGATCACAGTGGAATAAAAATAGAAATCAACCCCAACAGAAACTCTCATCTCTACACAAAGTCATGGAAATTAAACAACCTTCTGCTGAATGATCACTTCATAAATGAGGAAATAAAGATGGAAATCAAAAGATTCTTTCAACTAAATGACAAAGGTGACACAAGTTATCAAAATCTGTGGGACACAGCCAAAGCAGTCCCGAAAGGAAAGTTTATTTCCATAAATGCCTATATCCAAAAGTCAAAAAGATCACAAATAGACAACCTAATGAATCAACTCAAAGAACTGGAAAAAGAAGAACAGACTGACCCTAAATCCAGCAGAAGAAGGGAAATTAATAAGATCAAATCAGAACTAAATGAAATTGACAACAGGGAAATGATACGGAAGATTAATAAAACAAAAAGTTGGTTCTTTGGAAAAATAAACAAAATTGACACACCTTTGGCTAGACTAATGAAAAACAGAAAAGAAAAATCTCTAATAAGCTCCATCAGGAAAAAAAAGAGAAGTTACAACCAATGCCGTGGAGATTCAAGATATAATTTATGAGTATTACAAAAACCTTTATGCACACAAACTGGAAAATGTGGAGGAAATGGACAAATTTTTAGAAACACACAGCCTCCCTAGGCTCAACCAGAAAGAAATAGAATTCCTGAACAGACCAATATCAAGTACTGAAATTGAAACAGCAATAAAAAACATTCCTAAAAAGAAAAGTCCCAGACCAGATGGTTTAACACCCGAATTTTACCACACCTACAAAGAAGAACTGGTGCCTATCCTGCAGAAATTATTCCACAACACTGAGGATGGAATCCTCCCCAACACATTTTATGAAGCCAACATAACCCTGATACCAAAACCAGGAAAGGTTTTGGTATCAGGGAAGCAACAAAAAAGGAAAACTACAGACCAATATCCCTTATGAATATATATGCAAAAATTCTCAACAAAATTCTAGCTAATCGAATCCAGGTGCTTATTAAGAAAATAATCCATCATGACCAAGTGGGCTTCATCTCAGAGATGCAGGGATGGTTCAACATACACAAATCTATAAACATAATTCACCACATAAACAGAAGCAAAAACAAAAACCATATGATTCTCTCAATAGATGCAGAAAAAGCATTTGACAAAATTCAACACCCTTTTACAAGAACGCTTAAAAATAGGCATAGTTGGGGCTTACCTAAAAATGATACAAGCCATATATGACAAACCCACAGCCAACATCATATTGAATGGGGAAAACTGAAAGCATTCCCACTTAGAACTGGAACCAGGCAAGGTTGCCCACTATCTCCACTTCTATTCAACATAGTGCTGGAAGTCCTGGCCACAGCAATCAGGCAAGAGAGTGGAATTAAAGGCATACAAATGGGAACAGAAGAGATCAAACTCTCACTATTTGCTGATGATAAGATATTATATCTAGAAAACCCCAAGGATTCAACCAAGAGGCTCCTGGAATTGATAATAAATTCAGTAAAGTCTCAGGATACAAAATCAATACACACAAATCAGAGGCATTCATATATGCCAATAGCAGTCGTATGAGAACCAACTCAAAGACTCAATTCCCTTCACAATAGCAACAAAGAAAATAAAGTACTTAGGAATATATTTAACTAAGGAGGTAAAAGACCTCTACAGGGAGAACTATGAAACATTGAGGAAGGAAATAGCAGAGGACGTAAACAGATGGAAAACCATACCATGCTCGTGGGTCGGCAGAATCAACATTGTTAAAATGTCTACACTACCCAAAGTGATCTACAGATTCCATGCAATCCCTATTAAAATACCAACATCATTCTTCACAGATGTAGAAAAATTAATTTTACACTTCATATGGAACCAGAGAAGACCCTGTATAGCAAAAATAATCCTAGGCAATAAAAACAAATAGGGAGGTATCAATTTACCAGACTTCAAACTTTATTACAAGGCTATAGTAATCAAATTGGCTTGGTACTGGCACAAAAACAGAGCCATTGACCAGTGGAACAGAACTGAGAACCCAGATATAAAACCATCCTCATATAGCCATCTAATCTTTGACAAAGCAGACAAAAACATGCACTGTGGAAAAGAATCCTTATTCAATAAATGGTGCTGGGAAAACTGGATAGCCACATGTAGAAGACTGAACCAGGATCCACACCTTTCACCTCTCACAAAAATCAACTCACGCTGGGTAACAGACATAAACCTGAGGAGTGAAACTATTAGAATTCTAGAGGAAGATGTTGGAAATACTCTTCTAGACATTGGCCTAGGCAAAGAATTTATGAAGAAGACCCCAAAGGCAATCACAGCAACAGCAAAAATAAATAAATGGGACCTGATCAAATTAAAAAGCTTCTGCACAGCCAAAGAAACTGTCACAAGAGCAAACAGACAACCTACAGAATGGGAGAAAATTTTTGCGTGCTACAAATCTGATAAAGGGCTGATAACTAGAATCTACTTAGTACTCAGGAAAATCAACAAGAAAAAATCAAACAACCCTATCAAAAAGTGGGCAAAGGACATGAACAGAAACTTTTCAAAAGAAGACAGACTAATGGCCAAAAAACATATGAAAAAATGCTCAACCTCTCTAATCATCAGGGAAATGCAAATCAAAACCACAATGAGATATCACTTATCTCCAGTGAGACTGGCCTTTATCAAAAAGTCCCCAAACAATAAATGTTGGTGTGGATGTGGAGAGATAGGAACACTCATACACTGCTGGTGGGACTGCAAACTAGTGCAACCTCTGTGGAAAGCAATATGGAGATACCTTAAAGAGATACAATTACAAGTACCATTCGATCCAGCAATCCCATTACTGGGCATCTACCCAAAAGATCAAATGATACTCTGTAAGAAAGACACCTGCACCCGAATGTTTATAGCAGCACAATTCACAATTGCAAAGATGTGGAAACAACCCAAGTGTCCATCAATACATGAGTGGATTAATAAAATGTGGTATATGTATACCATGGAGTACTATTCAGCTTTAAGAAACAATGGTGATATAGCACCTCCTGTATACTCCTGGATAGAGCTGGAACACATTCTACTAAGTGAAGTATCCCAAGAATGGAAAAACAAGCACCACATGTACTCACCATCAAATTGGTATTAACCGATCAACACATAAGTGTACATATAAGAATAACATCTATTGGATGTTGGGCAGGGAGGAGGGGGAGGAGAGGACGGGTATAGGCATACACAAAGAGTGCAATGCACACCATCTGAGAGATGGACATGCTTGAAACTCGGACTTGGGGGGGAGGGGGGTAAGGGCAACATATGTAACCTAAATATCTGTACCCCCATAATATGCTGAAATAAAAAAAAAAGTGGGCAAAGGACATGAACAGAAACTTTTCAAAAGCAGACAGAATAATGGCCAAAAAACATACGAAAAAATGCTCAACCTCTCTAATCATCAGGGAAATGCAAATCAAAACCACAATGAGATATCACTTATCTCCAGTGAGATAGGCCTTTATCAAAAAGTCCCCAAACAATAAATGTTGGCGTGGATGCGGAGAGATAGGGACACTCATACACTGCTGGTGGGACTGCAAACTAGTGCAACCTCTGTGGAAAGCAATATGGAAATACCTCAAAGAGATACAAGTAGAGCTACCATTTGATCCAGCAATCCCATTACTGGGCATCTACCCAAAAGAACAAAAATCGCTCTATAAAAAAGACACCTGCACCTGAATGCTTATAGCAGTACAATTCACAATTGCAAAGATGTGGAAACAACCTAAGTGTCCATCAATACATGAGTGGATTAATAAAATGTGGTATATGTATACCATGGAGTACTATTCAGCCTTAACAAACAATGGTGATATAGCACCTCTTGTATTCTCCTGGAAAGAGCTGGAACACATTCTACTAAGTGAAGTATCCCAAGAATGGAAAAAAAATCACCACTTGTACTCACCATCAAATTGGTATTAACTGATCAACACATAAGTGCACATATAAGAATAACATTTATTGGATGTCGGGCAGGGGGGAGGGGCGAGGGGGGAGGAGGGGACAGGTATATGCACACACAGAGTGCGACGCACACCATCTGGGGGATGGACACGCTTGAAGCTCAGACTTGGGGGGTGAGGGGGGGCAAGGGCAACATATGTAACCTAAACATCTTTACCCCCATAATATGCTGAAAAAAGAAAAGAATTAGTGGCTACCCATGAGCTCTGCACACAGGAGCTGTGGGGACAAAGCAGGTGCCTTGCATTCTGGGGTGCCTCCAGGGCGCTGTCCAGTTCCATGTCGCCCTCCCTCAGAGTCCCTCAGAGTCCCCGCAGCCCCGCTCTCCCCATCAGGGTGAGTCCCACCTGGGTACTTTGCCCACCTGGTGCTGGGTAGACTGATTTGTGGGGTGTGACCTTGCCCTTCCGTCCCAGGCTCTTACCCTGAGTGTGTCCAAGCCTGCCCAGGACTTTGATCAAAGAAAACTAGCTGTGGCTGAAGCCCCGCTCCGGGGGGCCAGGCGTTGACTTCTGGGCTCTGCGTGTTAGGGGTGAGGTCAGTGGGGCTCGGGGCCAAGCGTCTGCCCTAGGCGGGCTTGAGAGGGGCAGACCTGGGACTTGACCTTAAGCTTTCTGGTTCCATAGTTTATTCTTCCCTCTGTCCCATGCTGTCCAGCTCACCAGCTGCAGTCCATTGCAAACATCCAGTGGCTTGAAACACAGCAGCTAGAGCTGCTGGTGTATATTCACCAGAAAACGAAATCCTAGCGAGCACTGCCTGGGCTGTTTGGATTACACACAACTGCTGGAGGATGTCGCCTTCTTTCCTGAATGATTCTGCATGTAAACGGGATTCTAGCGTATCACTGGGAAGTGGTTAAGACTAAATAACTTGTAGGCTGTGTCAGCGGGGCTGTGATCTAACCTATGGTGACAAAATTGTTTTCCCCATAAAAACAACTTCATGGCCGGGCGCGGTGGCTCACGCCTGTAATCCTAGCACTCTGGGAGGCCGAGGCGGGCGGATCGTCCTGAGCTCAGGGGTTCGAGACCAGCCTGAGCAAGAGCGAGACCCCGTCTCTACCAAAAATACAAAGAAATTAACTGGACAGCTAAAAATATATATATAGAAAAAAAATTAGCCGGGCATGGTGGCGCATGCCTGTAGTCCCAGCTACTCGGGAGGCTGAGACAGTAGGATTGCTCGAGCCCAGGAGTTTGAGGTTGCTGTGAGCTAGGCTG
>RJWJ010000661.1:0-191015 GCA_004363605.1 Indri indri | reverse complement strand
TTTTTTTTTTTACCATTTCCTTTTGTGATGTTTCTATGATTCTATTCTATTACCTTCCCCTCTAACTTCTTAATTTTAATGCCTAAGAGGTTTTGTTGGTTTTGTTTTGATTTGAATTTTATGTTTACTAACATAAACTCTTAAAATTATAAATTTCACTCTGAGTATTCATTTAGTTATATTCCACAATCTTGGGATATCGTGTTCGTTCTTAGTCATTTTTTAATACATGTTTTAAAATTTGTATTTTTTTCCTATAGCTTCCCTTTTAATTAAAAGTGTCTTAGCAGTACTTTAATTTATTTCTATAATGGAATTTAAAAACTAATTTTAAAGTTTATTTAACAGATATTTATTGAGTGTTTAGTATGTTCTAGGATTAGGGTACTTGGTGCACAAAACAGACTAATAAATACGAATTTTCATAATGCTTGCATTCAAGTGGGGAAGACAGAAAAAATAAATGTCTTAATTAAGTAAATTATATAGTATGCTGTAAGGTGATGTGTGCTCTAGGGAAACAGAGAGCTGAGAAAGGGGGATTGAGAATCAAGGATAAGGGAGCTTGAAATTTTAAAAGGAATAGTCAGTTTAGCCTAATTGGGAAAATAACATCTAAGCAGACTCAACTTCAATGGGTGGGATAGAAAGGAGGCCAGTGGGGCTGGAGTGGAGTGGGGAATAGAAGTGTTCCTTTTCTACTCTGTGGCATGGTAGTTGAAATCAGCTGACAAGAGGAAGTAAGGGGAGTACTGAGGGTGCATGGTTTTAGGAAAACTATGAAGGTTTGAAATAGTTATTGTGGACAATGGAAGAAGGAACTGACTAGGTAACCACAGGTATGTTTCTGGACAGAGCTGAGGACCCAGCTTGGGTTGGAGTCCACGGACATCTAGCAAAATCATTCCATACGTGAATTTTTTCCAGAATGCTGAGTAGCTCAAAAAGTATGCACTTGGACTGATCATGAATTGGAATTTTTCCAGATGGATGAGGGCAAGGAATAAAGAGGCAATGTTATTAAGAGATTGAATGAGTGTTTCAACTCAGTTTTATAGCAATAAGTAGCATCATTTAGGGAAGCAGGAAATTTTTAGATAATGGGGAGGTGTCCTGGGGAAAAAATCAAAATATGATATAGGCATGTGTGCACTCCTGTGGGTCTTTTTTTTTCCTGCTAGAGTAAGAAGGCTTTTTGGGTATACTTGTCATGGTGAAGGAGTACATACATAATCAGTAAGGCTGACTTAGCAAATAAGTCACTAGAAAGGAATAAAGGGAGTTTCTAGTCAATTCCTTTGAGGAAAAAGAGGTTGACCATTTTCTTGATAGTGACTGGTATTCTTGATTTTCAAGGGAAAACAAACCATTTTGTTGTTGTTGTTGTTGCTAAGGATAGGGTTCAAAATAGCTTTTCTAATAAACAATCAAACATTATAGGACAGCACCAGAATGAACTTTTAGATTTTCACAGACTATATAAGGAGAGAGAAAGAACACAAATGAAGAGATAGTGAGCTGGGGTGAGGAAAAGGAGAAGGAACACTGGATGGAAGGAATACGAAGGACTATTGGGTCTCTTTCCTGAGAGTGGCCCCACTGTATTCCAATCCTACAACACTAATTTCCCAGTAGATACAATAACTACTCAGCAGTCTAACCGATTAATTTCACCTACTTTAGGATGAAATTTCAGATTTTTATTTTCTCAAAAGTCTTATGTAGAGCCCAGGAGCTGTGTTGGATCAGATGATTGACATCAGGTCTGCTGACAAATCTCTAAGCCAGGTGCTCTGTCATTTGAGTGGGAATATGGCCTGTGATCTTCCTGCCTGCTAGGTGTTCACCCATTGCCATCATGTGAATAGGTTCAACATTCTGTCTTCACTAAGACTTCACATGCCAGATTGTAATCACAATTAGAGCACCTACCAGAAATATTCTGGGACATTAATTAGATAGGAGACCATTAGATCGCATTAGTTTCCATGTTTGTATTGATGGAAAAGCTCACATAAATGCCATGTTATTTTTAGGATATCCTCTAATTTTTTGGAACAGTAGATTAAAATATGCTGAAGTTTAAAATGATAAAGCAACTAAGTCATCTGGGAAATATTAACTATTAAGTTGTTATACATAATATAAAGGAATGTATCTCTCTTAAAATGTATATGCATGGTTCATTTTTCTTGCTCTATCATACTAAAATATGTTAAGTACTGGATTGGTGAAAATGCATATACATGTTTAAATGAAGTCTTTAATACAATAATCCAAGAAACAGATACTAATGTGGACATTGAGTGTTTCATAATTTATTAATCTGTGAATAAATTAATCATTTGCAGCTGTCGCAGGTAAAATTCCACTTCTACTTCAACTAGCTACTGTAGTTAAGCTCAACATGTGGATTTACAATATAAAGAATGCTCTTGGTCAAAGAGCTTTTATGATTAAAAAAATGTCAAACAGCAGGCATAGAATGCAGCCCTTGCAGAATTCATTAGTCTAAATTCGCAGTTTTTGAATGTTATGCTATCATTCAGATTAGCATTTTAAAGTTATGGTTTTTCACTCTCACAGAGAGAATGCCTGCATAGTAGTTCTTTCATAATGTCTGTACTTCTTTCACAAAGTCTATTTGTGTGTGTGTGACCGAAATCACCTAAATCTTACTCCCTTGGGTATGCAATAGGACCTCTTACTGAGTTGTGCTCCTTGTAAATGAACTATGATTTCTAGTTTATCTGCTTAATTGAAACTTTCTATGTTGTGATAGCTCATGTATGTAAATAATTCAACCTAGAATTATGTAATGAAAAACACATTTTAAAAATGTATTTTTATCTCCTTCAAAATTTTAATAAGGGTATATTTTATGTCTTAAGGTTTGTATATGGCATATTTTGTTTTGTTTAATTAAGCAGAAGACTATTTCTCACATAGTTCATTTCACTGTTTATCACCTATATTTAGCATTGATTTGTATATAAACAAATTTTCTGAAATAGAGCAATTATGATTAAGAGTCTTATGCCACTTATTGATGCCAGTTATTAGTGTATTTTCTTCATATTGTTATTGAAAAATATTGCAGTCATGCAAGCAACTTGTTGATTATTTGTCAAATAAGCAACCAAATGCCATCTTGAGCAGATGTAACATATGCAAAGACATCAAATGATCTCCAAAATGAACCCAAATCCCGATTATTAAGATACAGCTGATTTTTGGATCCAGATGATTTTTAGATTCCCTTTACTAGCATGCTATAATTGAGATGAAAACTAATTGACGTAATTTTAACATGTTCCAATTCTACAACATTAATTTCCCATTAAATGCAATAACTGCTCAGAAATCTAGCCAATTAATTCCATCTACTTTAGAATGAAATTTCAGGCTTCTATTTTTGAAAAGTCTTATGTAGTACTTAGAATATTATGGATGTTAAAAATGTAAAATATCTGTAAATTCATCACTCTTTACATTTGTGAAAAGTTGCAACAAATAGTAGATTGCATATTCAGCTTTGAATTCATCTTTATGATCCAGAATCATTTTTAAGGTTTAATTTGTATATCTTTATTAGGGAAAATGGGTTACCTGTACTGTTCCTGGGTGTTGATTTAAATGAAGACTTTTATATTCTCTGTAGAACATACAAAAATATCTTTGGTACTTTTATCTCAAACACAGAATAACATTGTACATAATTATTGTGTTGATTCATTTCTTATTCAGGGCTTATCACATGGGCTTTGAGAAAGTATCTTATTAGAAGAGTCTACTTATTTACAATAGTGTAAGAAATCAGTGAGTTTTTAGATTAGATTCATTCAAACCATTCTAAATAGGTATATTCCCAGATTTCGGAGCACAACTCTCCTAAATGAAATAGTCATCTTATTTGTGCATTAAGTCACAGTGTTTACAAAGCCTCGCAAATAAAAACTGAATGACCCAAGGGAGATGCTCACTGCTTTGAAGCAAATTAGTAATATTTTTAATACTACTTTCTAATTCTTACCTTGCTTAGTGTAAGAATGCTGAGGTGCCAAAGACTTGATCTTACACTTGTATATATCAAACTCCACTCACTGCATGAATATGAATTGCCTAGTAATAATATTCACCTCACAGGTTTGTTCTATATAGTAAAAGATATCTGGTATTATATTAGTTTTCTAAGACTAGGATAACAAATTACCATAAACTGGGTGGTTTAGAACAGAAATGTATTCTTTCACAGTTTAGGAGGCCAGAAGTCTAAAATTAAGGTGTCAGCAAGATTGGTTCCTTCTGGATGCTCTGAGGGAGAAACTGTACCATGCCTTTCTTCTGCCTTGTGATGGTTGCCAGCAATCCTTAGCATTCCTTGGCTTGTGGACGCATCACTCCAATCTCTGCCTTCCCCATATTCATATCCCTTTCTTCTCTGTATCCCTATGTGGTTTTTTTCTGTGTTGTATAAAGATACTGTCGTTGGATTTAGGACCTCCTCTAATCCGGTATAATCTCATCTTTATCCTTAGCTTAATTATATCAGTAAAAATTCTATTTTCAAATATGATCACATTCTGAGGTCCTGGGTAGACATAAATTTTGGGAGACACTGTTCCACCTACTACAGATGTGGAAAATACTTTGTCATTGCTAAATATTATTTGTAAATACCACCCTCTGTTCCTAGGTATGAAAAATGTCTAAAATTTTGGAACCCTTATTATAAATCAGGCATTACTCATTAATGTATTAACTCATTTGATATTCAGAAAACCCTATTAATTAACTACTGATGTGATCATCCTCAATTTACATGGCTGGGCATGGTGGCTCACTCCTGTAATCCTAACACTTGGCAGGCTGAGGCGGAAGTATCGCTTGAGGCTAGGAGTTCGAGTTCCAGGTGGTCCCTAGTTTACAGGTGGGAAAACTGAAGCACAGAGGGGTCAAAGATGTTTTGCTTGTTATTATAGCTGTTAAATGGTAGAGCTACCTTTAAACCCAAATGTTCTATCATAGAGCTCACATTCTTAACCACCAACATATTACCAATAGGAGGGTGAGGAAAGGAAAGACAAACCAACGAACAATTCCAAATACTAATATACTCAGGTGCATGTTAGGTAATTCAACCTTAACAACAGACCACTTTGGTAGGTTTTAATACTATTACTCACTTTCCTGATAAAAGTATGGCAGTTAAGGAATAAGAATTTGCCCCAGGTTCCATAGCTAGCAACATTCAAATGCTGCTGTCGCTGCTTTCAAAGCTTACTCTAATTAGTGTGTGTGTTACCTTTCATGTTCTAGGGATAAGGAGTTTCAATAGCCTCAAAATTAATATCTATATTTCTAGATGAATTAAATTCTCAATTCTTAAGAGTAATTTGCTATAGAATTATTATTATTATTATTTTTCTTTTCTGACATAAGTAAAGGAAATGTGATGCTGTGGAATTATTAAAGGAATAGACTTCATTTCTCCTCAAATTTATAAATGATTTAATCATATTTTTCAAAATATGTCTACTCATTAAATATTTTACAGCAAGTATTGTGAATGTAATGCCAGTACTCTTAATAAGTGAGAAACAAGAATTAATACCTTATAGATTGTGGGAAAATATAAAATTAATATAATTAAATAGATACAGAATAAATATATATAAATTTGAAAATTATGTTACTATATCTATCATGTATCTAAAATATTCTTAAAGCATGAAGACATGCATGCTTCGATTATAACATTTTAAAGTTATGATTTAATTTTGCAACAGTGCAAAAATAAATATGCATTTGGGCCAATTTCTAGTCTCATTCCTATGAACTTAAAATTGGAAATAAGTATTCACAGATACTTCCAGATTGGCTATTTTAGAAACGACATGGAAATTCTGGAAGGTGAAAACTTTGACTTTTTAAAATGAACTTTTTATCAAGGAATACTAACAAGTAAAAAAGATTGAGCAGTATTTTCCTTTTAATCTCTTGTACCTCATAATTTATAATCAAAAAGCTTTATTTTTCAAATCAGTCTGACAAGTTTCTATCTTATCATGTATTTTTTATCTAACTGGCATCATTACTGTGTAGCATATTATTCTATTTTTGCATTCTTGGCATTAAAGCTCTTCTATATATTTTGCGGAGAATGATGTATTATTAGAAGCAGTGCAATTAATTTGAAAAAAATATCCATTAATTTCGGTTCGAAAATTTCTAAAGAATCATGCCAATCACTATTAAAAGGAATAAATGAAAATAACAATTTTATGGAATTTGAAGGAAAACAAAGTAGAATTGCATATTTATAGTCTCTAATTTGCACATTTGTAAAATAATGCAAGTTTGTGTCATATTCCCTGAACAAAAAAGATACTTTGTCATATATTCAGTTTGGCATTCACATGACGTGCTAAAGGTGCATGCAATATTGTGGTCATTCCTAAAAATATGCAGAACTATTTTAAGGCTTTAGGAGAAATTCCTATATACACCATAGTTTATTCACTGAGAAGACCCTGGTAAAATTACAATTATAATTTTCCCTTGACATCAATGCTTAAAACTGTCTTTTACTATCTCATCAGCAACTCTCCCCAGTAGAAACTATGGGCAAATATGTAATGGGAAAGACACATGGAAAAATATTCTCAGTGTTGCATCAGAGGATCATTTATTAATTACTTCACCAGATATTTACTAAGCACCTACTTGTGACAAATTTTTGCTAGGCAAAGGAGACTTGCTGTCAGTGGAAAAAAGACACAGTCCTTGCCTCACAGTGGGCACATGATCACACAAGGTTGGAAACACATGGGAGTGGTATTCAACAGTTTGTGCTGACTAAAGATAGCATACATAAGAGGAGTCAAATAAATAATTGATGAATGTATCAAAGAAACCTCTTGGCATTTGACTTGACATTTGCACATAGGATTGTTCTATGGGGAAAGCTTTTATTTTTTCCCTTTGAGGGCAGAATGAATATGTGCATTACAGATCAAGACTATTGCCTTTTTAAAAAATTTGGGCATTAAAATAAATCAGTAATTTAGGGCAGAATGTTTGTCTTGCATCATTTCATCTTCACAGCATTATTCACTCTTTTTTCACTGTTTGCAGATACGATTCATACATACACACACAGAGTATCGAATAATCTCTCTGGCATCTTTCTTTATTTCAGATTCATATCAGTACTTTAAAATACAGGTCTATTTGTTAATCCATCTTACTATCTTTCCCAACTTATCTTATGCCTGAATTTCCACATCACTTGTTTCCTGTACCAACCATTTGGTTCAGGAGAGGGGATGCTGCATGATGCAGTGATTCCCACTGCAGACTCTGGAGGAAGACTGCTGGGGCCCAAAGCTGAGTCTTATTTTGCTAACCATGTTACTTTAAGAAATGACATAAATATTGTTTTCTTGGTAGGAGTAGAAAAGATAAATATTCAACTCAATGCCTAGAACATTAACAAACGTTCAGTAAACAGTATATTTTTCTATTTCCCATTTTCTATCTTTCTGTATTTTCCATTGCCTATCTTTCCCTTTTAAATTGATTTGTTTCTATTTTCATCCAAGTATTCCAAACAAATGATTTTGAAAAGCCAAAAGTATTGAAAGATTTATAACAAAAACCAGAATAAAACTAGTCCTCTCTTGCCCTCTTTCCAACTCTCCCACCTTATTCCTCTCCCCAGATGCAATCACTTACTTGGCTATATACCTTTGTGATCTACGGCACATATTTGGGGGATTTGATCAATATTACAATGAAGTATTTTCCCATGGAACAATTCAGAAATCACTCAGTAATGCGAATTTAACCACAAAATAAAGTCAATGTACAAGGTTAAGTAATATTCATAATTATTAAGTGAAAACAAAATATAATATAATAAATATAATCAATGTATCCAGCAATCCCACTACTTCGTATCTACCCAAAGGAAAAAAAAAGACATTCTATAATAAAGACATCTGCACTCAAATGTTTATAGCAGCACAATTCACAATTGCAAAGATATGGAAACAACCCAAGTGCCCATGAGTGGTTAATAAAATGTGGTATATGTATACCATGGAGTTCTACTCAGCCATAAAACAAAGTGGTGAATTAATACCTCTTGTATCATCCTGGATGGAGCAGTTCTATTTCCTATATGTTGGCTTGATTTTCTGACAAGCCCTATCCCCGTGGTAGCAACGGGACTGTTGGCAATTTCAGGGATACGTTCTATTTTTTTTTTTTTTTTTTTTTAGCTATCCAAAAAGAAAAAGGGCTTTCCATCAGCAAAATCTAAAATAAGTTCTAATTTGCTCTGATTGGGCCATGTGCCAATAGTTTAACAATCACGGAAGAAGAGATGGGTTCTCTGATTGATTAAGTCTTGGTCACATGAATCCTTTTATGTGGCATCAGTTCACCCAAACCAAGTGGGCTGCACATGCCAGGAAAGCTGATTTCTCAAAGAAAAAAAAAAAATGAATTCTGTTCCCAGAAAAGTGAGGGCTATGCCAGATGACAAAGGACTGGTCTGAGTATGAATATGGACTAGAATGACAACTTAGTTGAAATTTTCTTCATTTTGATTTATAAGAGCTAGAAAAAAAAAAAAAAACTCCTCAAAGAATGAAAGAAGCTCCCAAATTCTTTTCAGAGGCATGCTGGAAGTTTAGTATACAGATGTTCCTGGACTTATGATGGGGTTACCTCCTGACAAACCCATGGTAAACTGAAGGTACTGGTTGTTTAAAAATTCATTTGAAGATACACCTATCTACTGAAAATCATAGTTTAGCCTAGCGAACCTTAAACACTTTCATTGGCCTAAAGTTGGGCAAAATCATCTGCTAACACAGTACACTGTAGAGTATCAGTTGTTTATCCTATACATCATGTGCCTGACTGGGAGCTGCATCACAAGAAAATATAGTGCTGCTTCCTACTGAATACGTAATGCTTTCGCATCATCATAAAGTTGAAAAATTGTAAGTAGAACCATCATAAGTCAGGGAGTGTTTGTATAATGCTTCATGTGTTGCAATCTGCCAATCAGAGGAACTGTAGGTTTCAGGTCCATTGTCAAATATGTACTATTAGCCTAGTAACATACTGGAGTCTACCTATTACTGTACAAGGGAATTCTTGCTGCCCTACAATTACATACTGTTTTCTATTTCTTATTGTGTTCTTGGCCTACATTAAAGATGAACTTGATGCTGGGCAGTGAATGCATGTACTTAATGTACACCAAGAGGGAAAAGTAAGAAAAGAAGAAAAAAACCAACTAAAAATAGATGAAAGATGATAATATGTACTAGTAATGAAGTAATTGTATATTAATGAAGTGCTCAAGTATTTTTTACTTATCAGGTTGCAGTGATTTTAAAATTTGTATATTCTAATTGGGTGAGGGTATACAGAAATGGCCCCTCATATATATCAACATATTTTAACACATTAACTGCCACGTGAGTTGTATTTAACTCACACTAGTTTTGAGCCTGGGGCCTCATGAAACACATAACTGCAGTTGGCTGGTGAAAAATCTTACTTGTTGATGTTCTTATTGTTACAATTAATATTGAACAATTTAATTGCATGTAACTCAAGCACAAAAAACACAGAAAAATTACCAATTTTTCATTAAATTAGAGTCATTTTGTTTTCAAAGTTTTATTCTATTTTCATAATTAAAACACTGTGGCCCCAAGGAAAAAATTTCCAGTATGGCTCTCAATGTGTTAAATTGGTGATATTTCTACAAGGCAATCTGGCATGAATTTATCAAACTTTTAAAAGAGTAGTTTTCCCTGAAAATATTAATATTTATTTCACTACAATACCATTACTTACTCTTAGAAAATTTATATTTATAGAAATATGTGCATGTGAATATGTGCATATGTTTTAAATGTAAAATAAATGTATCAGTAATATAATAGTTGATGGGAAAAATTAAATATGGGTATATATGAAACCCTTGATTGATCTACATTATATTTCCATGGCACAGATACTACTATTTTCTTAATTTTGAGACTCAGTGTTGTGCATTTTTACTGTTGATATTTAGAGTTCACTTTGGAGAAAGAGTGCTTACCTATAATTTTACTTAGATTTTTACAAAAATATTTTCTAAAAGGGTCTTGATTTTCTTTGATGCAAAAAAATGTATATGTCTTTAGTCAATTATGCATATATCCTTTCTTAGTATACTTTGAAAAAGGTTACATTGTCAAAAATTTAAAGATGTACACTAAAAGGAGTGTATTGCTAGTAGATTTCTATTTGGAAAAAAAGAACAGCTGGGTAATATAATATGTTCTAGTTTATAAATTTATGAGGTGATATTGGAAATATAATTTATGTTCTGGACCATAAAACACTGAAATCACATGTATTTTAATGAAACACATGTATTATGTAATGTAGTCCATGTTTGTTACTTGGTACCCGCTTGGTAAGGCCCAAATTGCTGATATTTTTTCAGTATATTGAAAGGCAAATATAAATTACATTAATAGCTATTATGAAAATACTAACTCATAACCCCATATAATTTTATAAACACTATGCTAATAGTTCATTTTGCAAAAAAATTTTGACAATTTAATGCAGATGAACGTTTAACTCTAGGATAATCAATGAACTGAGACAAATCAAAAACTAAAATTTAACAGAATGCACATAAAGCATTCTGTTAATTTTTCCATATAAAAGAATGAGTTCGAGAATCTTGTGAAATGATTTTGTTTTTTCCTGGTAACATAAAAAGCAGTCCCTTTTGTTTTTAGGAGTCTGGAGCATATTCATATCAGTTTTAGTATAAAGTGAAATAAATCAAATTATCTTAAAAAAATTAATTTTTTCCAGTCTGTTTTGGAGATCTGATTACCATCAACCTGGAACTAACATAGTTTTGTGAATTTTCTTTCTCATCTGCATGATTACTGAAATTACATTTTTCAGATTTAGTTGTGATTGTAGTCTATGCTGTTATTCTTTGAATAGTCAGGAGGAAACAGGTTATTTTCCTGGACATTGCTTGTAAGTATTAGTGTGGTTGACCTGGTTAATGACACAGGCATTAACATAAAATGGTCCCAAATACTACCACTCATGCAGAGCAAACATGCTTCCCCACATATTGCTCGCCATGATAAAAACATACATGTCATTCATTGTTTGTTATTCTCTCACACGATTATGTCATTATTTCAGAGTGCCAATTGCAACTATTCATTATTAGCCAAATGGTTTCTTTGAAAAATTTTTGAAGCCTTTGGAATTAGCACATAATATAGTTTTGAATAAAAAACTAGAATAACATCTATGTTCTGATTTCCAATTCACATCTACATGACATACTCATTTTATGTAAAAATTATCCTCATTTATACCAGTGCAAAATAGATGCAGTAGAATCATTGATTTCAAGATGCCTCAAATCTAGAACAGTGATTGTCAACCACTATTATCACATCAATGTTCCTTCCAACTATAACAGATACTCCTGCTTCTCAATGCTGCCATAGCCTTTCTTTGGGAAGGGCATCTTGGAAATGCCAGGATTATAAGGGAACTGGGGTAGAGCATATATGCTTTCCCCAATTTTCTCATTTGCAATAGGTGTAACTACTCTAGTAATTATAACATTTATTGATCATCATTACCTGGTACTTTGTTAAGCACTTTATAAACGTGATGTCTTTTAATAAGCACAACACACAAAGCAATCTCTTAATTTAGGCACTAATATAAACTCAGTTTTTCTAAGAAACTCAATTTAAACAAAGATAGTTCTCCCATGTTAAAAGTTAGTGCATGGTTGGGTTATAACATGCTCAGAACTGCCTGTCTCCAGAGCCACTGTTTTCATTTCCTCTCTTTCATAATAACAATGTTCTGTGTTGTTGCTGTATACAGTGCTATGGAAGAATAGTGCAGGAAATAATTCTTTTGTTTTCTGAAACAATGCAGAAGAAATCACATATTTAAGAAAGAAAATAATCTTATTTGTGTCATTTACTATGCATCAATTGTTTCAAAATAGCAATGACATTTGAACAGAATCTTAGGATAATGAGAAATTTAACATATGAAAAACAAGCCATAGTATTTCAAGATAAAAGTATATCATGAGGAAGTATGGAGGCATGTTTGATGCAGTATAAATAGTCACTGAGAGTAGAGAAAGACATTGTAGTGGGCCATTATAGCTATTGGCTATTGCTTGTTCTGTCTTTATGAACCTTAACACCTCACTTGGAGGGGGGGATGACATATTCACAAATAAAAATTGCAATGCAATTTGATAATGCTAGAATAGTGAGCTTACAATACAAACAAGATTACCAAGGGATGAGACATTAACTCTTCCTATTAGAGCAGCATGGGATTTTGAAGATGTGGAGATATTATTCCTATAGAGAAAACAGAGAAAAGGTCATTCCATACAGCAGAAACATCAGCAAAGACGTGAGGGCTTGAAGTAGCATTTTGGTTGGAGAGAATGACCTAAAAGTATCTTGCATATTTTGAACATGGTGGTATTAGATGAGAATTGTCAGACAGGTAGAATTCTGTGATAAGAAGCCTGGTATTTGAGGAAATAACAGCATCTGATTTGTGTTTTAGGAAGTGTAGCAATGTAGCATTTGGGAAGTGGGAGAGATGTACAGTAGAGAAACCAATGAGAAAGAGGTTAATAAAGTAGTACAGATCTGAGATAGTGAAACCGAGTTAGAGGTGAACAGGTCGTGGGTCCTAGGGAAAGTGGTTGATAGGTTCTTGGATGACATGAAGCATCAGATGTATAGGAACAGAATGGTACCAGGGTCCACTTGAAGGATTGTGCCCATGAATGGTGCCAGAGAGTCTTGTGAGAGTATAGATAGCCAATCAGTGAGCACTGTGCCTCCCTTATGCTGAGGCCATGCTATTGCTTTTCCCTCTGGTGTTCAGTGCTCACCTCCCATCACCTGCAGCTAGCACATTGCTTCATGACTGTTCAGCATACATAACTGATTCCTCTTCAGTATAAGTTATATTTTCCAAGATTTTGCTCAGTCCTCACTAGATTTACTCTCATGTAGCCAATCCTTATATTGTTTCAAGATAATTATAATCCCCAGAAAATCAGAAAATGGATCCTGGACCCCTAAGTATATGGAGAGGAAAGCCTATCTTCACCCTCCCTACCCAAATATTTCTAAATAAAATCAGTTTGATATTTCTCCCTGAATCAAGACAATAGAGAAGTACTCTTCTATTGAATTCAAATAGGAATGGGTATGTAAAAAGGGGGTCAAGGATGATAACTCTCTTTGCCTTGTGTAGTTTTAATGAAGATTAAATGATACAATATATATGAAAGCAAAGTTACTTTGAAGACAAATAGGCTTTTTGTTATTATTATGCAATTGACACTTGTAATACATTGATTTCTTTTGCTGTGTTGTCTCCAATGAAGTTGAAAAAAATTCCAGAGCGGTAGTTTGTGAATTGTGCTGAATCGTAGCTCTTTGTTTCCGGTGTAAGCCTTTAGCATAGCGTTTTATACTGTAGGTTCTCAGCTTGCCTTTGTTGACTCAGAAAACTTTTAATTGTGTTTGGTGGCAAAATATCTTGAAACTTAAATAAATAAGGGAAAATGTGAAGCAAAACTGATTTTAAATGTCACTGCTATAAATACTGAGTCATATTATAAAATGCTTGAAGAAAATCTCTTTGACACTGCCAAGGAAATAAATACAGCGTCAGCAGAAAATAATTTCTGGTTTCTGAAGAATGATACATTATAAAATCCAGTTCTAAGTTAAAAAGCAAGCTTGTTTTAAATTTCTTTCTTGATATGGTCTAAGGCAGTGGTTCCCAACCTTTTTGACACCAAGAACTGGTTTTGTGGAAGACAGCTTTTCCATGGAGGTGGGGGGCATGGTGAGGGGAGCATCACCATCTCGGCTCCATTCAGATCATCAGGCGTTGGATTCTCATGGGGAGCCCACAACCTGGATCCCTTGCATGCGAAATTCGCATCACTGAGTTTCATGCTCCTATGAGGGTCTGGTGACGCTGCTGATCTGGGGAGGGCGGCAGGGCTTGGGCCGTAATGTCAGTGATGGGGAGCGGCTGTGGGTGCAGGTGGGGGCTTCACATGCTAGCCTCCTGCTGTGTGGCCTGGTTCCTGGCAGGCCGTGGAGCAGCACTGGTCTGCGTCCCGGTAATTGGGGACTGCGGGTCTAAGGGATGTCACTTGCTGGAAAAGCAGGAATTTATAAATGGTTCGAAGCCATCTCATTGAGTTAATGGGAAGGAGGTAGAAGTTAATTTTTACAGTTTATTTGGAAACACTTAAAAATCTAATCGGAAGTCATTTTCCAATTTTCATTAAGAATAAGATAGAAAGAGACATGGTTTCATAATTCCAAACCCAATGTCTTCTATAAAATTAATGACGTGATTTAACTTTGAATTCAATTTAGACTGCTAATTTAGTCCTCTATTAACAATTAGTCTACTTTTGAAATATTTTACAGTTGTGTCAGGGGCAAAAGATAATATAATTGCTATTTTTCTCTTTCACATACATGCACTTACGTATGCATACAAATACACACATACACACACTATGTCTGATGGTGGAGAATAAACATTTCCATTCAGAAAAGGAAAGAATAGAAGACACACAGTGAAAACTTGCCCATTGCAATTCTGAAATCTCACTGGAAAGATATTGTGAAGGTCTCCAACCTTGAGCATGAGAGGAACCTGTATTAAGGTCTAATTAATTTTTACAGAAGAAATTATTTTATCCACTTTTCTTCATGGCTCCTTGATCACCACCCATTTGCAAACTCATTTTAGTCCTTTATTCTCCTTGGTCACATCTGAAGTGAGTGTTAGAAAGAGTACCTTCCTTGGGGCTATAGAGCCTTCAGAGTCTACCTCATACTGGTGGAAAATTGGATTCTCAAGGTTTTTATTATTATTTTTTTTAATGTATTTGTTTTAATTCTGTATCATTCAAATTTCTGACATTTTGGCAATGCAATTTTCTCAAATTAGTAGCCTGCTGATTTGTTTCATTCTAATTTTATATGCACCAGTAATCACATGCCCAAAATTCTTTTCCAGATGTAGGTCTCACATTTCTTTATTTCATTGCTTTTCACCAACTTGCTTCTCTCTTAATTTAATGGTAACCACCTATTTAGGAAAATGAATGGGAAAGCCATGCATACCCTTATGGACTTTACCCTTGATTTATTGTATTTAGCTGAGACATTTTACTGGATCTTTGTTGTTCAGTCCTTTTAAAATTCTCTTACCAACAGCTAGGAGTCTCTAAGCAGCTAGCTTTTCCAGCTCTGGATGGCACAGAATTTTGAGTCTTTATTCCCTTCATTTCTGCTTGCAAAATGGTCAATTTATTCTTGAATTGACCTCCAAAAGTAGTCAATAATGTTCAAAATATGCCAGCCTAGTATAAATATACTAATATAGTAAATATACTACTATATTTTTTCCAACCATATCCCCTAGAGTTTTCAGATGAATAGACACATAGTCTGCTTTCAAGTTACTGCATGCAAAAGTTTTACCAAATGTTTGCCCCTACATAATGTGAGTCACCATCTTTCTGAAGTTCAATGTCAGCTTTCAAACTCTCCTTTCCCTGATCACTAAACCTATAACACATATCTTAAGTTTTTGTTATAGCTGCAGCCATCACCTAATATCAATATATGAATTAGTCAGAATAGATTAAGTAATGCAGTGGTTAAAACTAAAGCATGGAACCCTAGTAGCTTAGTAACAGCAAATGTTTATTTCTTGCTCCTGTCACAGGCTGATGTGTATTGGGATTGACTTTCTTTGGCAATTGTCATGGACTGCATGTCTCTGTCCACACCCCATCCAACCCCCCAGCCCCTCACCAAATTCAAATACTGAAATCCTAACCCACAATGTGATAGTATGTAGAGGTGAGGACTTTGGCAGGTAATTGGGTCATGAAAGTGAAGCTGTCATGAATGGGATTAATTCCATTATAAGAAGAGGTCAGAGAGTTAACTCACTCTTTTTCCACCATGTGAGGATACAATGAGATGTTTCTAGTCTGCAACCCGGAAGAATGTCCTCACCATAATCCGACAATATTGACATCCTGGATCTCAGACTTCCAGCATCCAGAACTGGGAGAAATAAATTTCTATTGTCTGTAATTGCATTCCCCAACCCTCGGGCCGCAGACCAGTCAGTGGCCTGTTAGGAATCAGGCCACACAGTAGGAGGTGAGCATGCAAAGCTTCATCTGTATTTACAACTGCTCCCCACTGCTTGCATCACAGCATAAGCTCTGCCTCCTGTCTGATCAGTGGGGGTATTAGATTCTCATAGGATTGGGAACCCTACCATCAACTGCACATGAGAAGGACCTAGGTTGCATGCTCCTTATGAGAATCTAATGCCCCATGATCTGAGGTGGGGCTGAGGCAATGATGCTAGCACTGGGAGTGGCTCAAATACAGATTGTCATTAGCAGAGAGGTTTGACTGCACAATAATGTAATGTGCTTGAATCATCCTCCCCACCCCTGTTTGTGGAAAAACTGTCTTCTGTGAAACCAGTCCCTGGTGCCAAAAAGGTTGGGGACTGCTGGTAAGCAACTCAGTCTGTAGTACTTTCTTATAAGCAACCTAAACTGACTAAAACAGCAGTTACCTTTAAGAAGTACTCAGGATTTAGTCTCTGCTTATCTTGCAATCTGTTAATTTAAACTCATGGTTCCTAAACAGGACCAAAAAGGGGTCCTGATGACAGGCTAGAAAGTACATACGCTATTTTCATCCACTTCCTTGGCCAGAAGCAAGAAACATACTCAACTCAGCTCCAAGATTGTGGAGTAATTCTGTGTTTTCAGGAAGAAGAATTTGATGAATATCTAGCTAGTATGTGCAATATATCTTCTAATGTTATTTTTCAAAAATTATGAAAAGGATCTCAATATGCAATGTGAAAAAACACTTCTTAAATATTATTTAATTAATTAGAAAGACCAGAGCTTTATATCCCTCACACATCGTTATTGAAATAATATCATTCTCCTCCAGTTCCCTAAAATAAAATGTCTTCTCCATTTTTCTTAGTGACATCACCTTTTATTTCTTTCTGCTCCTCTGTTTCATAATATCATTATGTATATTTACTTAGCCTTATTGCTTAACTAATTCTTTTGCATTTGGGGAAAGAAAATTCCACCCTACTCTTCTCTATAAAACGTCAAAGTTTGCAAGTGGGAAAATTCCTGGGAGAATATATACTTGCCTAAGAGTAGATTCCTTAACCCCCTGGTCCTTTTTCTTCATTAAAGGGAATGAATGCTTCTTTGGTAGCAGTAATCACTAATTGTGCCAATTTGCCAAAATCAAAGCAAGTGCTGGAAAGCATTCAGGCCCCAATGTTTTGAGGAATATGGGAATACCCTTTGGAAATAGTTATTTGGCTTATTTCACCCCACTAGACTCTGAAGTCAGGGAAATTCCAGAAAATGAGTCTCTAGAGAGTCATAAACATGAACTTGAGATATGCTTCCTTGTCACTCCCATAAGACAGCAAAGGTCACCTGTAGAGAGTGGGAATCCTCATAACTGCAAGTATACAAATTAACTTTAGTGCAGAGCCTTAGAGATGTTCACAGAAATGGGAGCATAATTCTACTTCTAAATCTGCTCTACCTTTCCGGTTTCTATTGTGTATTTTAGCCACTATTCTAAGTCCTAGGGATTTTGTTTTTAAGTGGAGGGTTTTATTTTATTTTTCTATTCCCGTTTCTGATTTCATAACTTTTAACTCATGTTACGCATTTTATTGCATCATTTTACAGCACAAGTAACTAGGACGTGTATTCTGAGACTATGAAAACTTTTAAACTTAGTTTTACTAGAGATCATAATATATTAGTGATATAGAATCTTTCTTAAGAAATAAAACTCTACATTGTTTTATTATTTCAAAGTAAAGTGCATAAAATTATTGCAAATTTAACTAAATGCCTCAATTTATCTGCTAAAATGTCTCTCTCTTGGTCATATAGTCATCCTTTGGTATCCATTGGAGCTTGATTCCAGGACCCCTGTGAATACCAAAATTTGCAGACATGTAAGTCCCTTATATAAAAATTCATAGTATTTACATATAATCTACACACATCCTTCAGTATGCTTTAAATCATCTCTACATTATTTATAATACCTAATGCAATGTTTCTGAATATTTTTTATCTAGGTTGGGTTGAAACCACAAGTGTGAAACCCACAAATATGTAGGGCCTGCTATGTCTACTTTCCCAGATTTAAAAAAAAAAAAATAGTGCTGGAGTATCACAGTGGTTAGATTTTGGAGGCTTTCTACATCTATGAGTTGAATGGCCAATATCAGCAACATGGCATTAAACAAGACCTCCTTGCATACCAATAAATTTAACACTGGCTTCTCTTTAATACTATTAAATCGAAATATATTGAAAGTAAATTTCAATGTTCACATCTGCTGCACATTTAGAATAATACTGATGGTGAAAGGCAAGATATTTCCTAGAGAAATACCTTTTCCTGGGCAAGTATGGGCATGGCCTGAGAGTCAATGTTAATGTTATTCTTTCAAATATTTTTAACATATATAAACATGACCTTTTATTGACTCACTTAAGACTCATAGTGGAAATCTTATAGTACACATTACAATAAGTGATCTTTAGGGATTCAAGTGGGCAATTACTCAACTAAATAAAGTGATTGCTTTTCTAATATGCTCTTGTAATGTTTAGTTAACTTGTTCAAAACAAAGCACATGGTGACACTGTTTCTTGTTTCTTTTTTCTTATGAGTCATGTGGGACTATCAATGAATTCCTGCAGTGCCATTATAAGCTGAATCTTAGAAATGAATTATGTTTGAAGTTCTGTGCAAATATCACAGCATGAAGCAGGGAAAAAATGGAAAATGTTATTTTAATGTTCCAATTGACAGACAAATTTTTTAAGACTCTGAGAAAGAGCAGGTTTCCCCCATGATTTTAAATGTACACTTGCAAGCTCTGCTTCCCTTGTTAGGCCAGGGAAGCATAAAATACTTCACTTGGAAACAAAACCATCACAGATATTCTTTATGCATATCTGAGAGATAGACACACTCTCGGGACTTCAGGTATAAGTATTGAGTACAAATTTCTTTTAAAGAATGTTCTGGACATGTATCTATACTGTCACTGAAGATTCAATATCAAAGTAAAGATAAGAATTGGATGAGAGGCTGGAGAGTTTTGGATCTTGTAGCTAGAGTAGAAGAACCCCATGGGAAGGTTATGAACATATTCTGATACTTTTTCAGAAGCACATATAATAAAATAAAAAGTTTACTTTGGTAAACTCCAGACACAGTGACAGAGATAAAATATCAAAATGGCAAGGACACATATGTATAAACAACTTGACTCCTGAGACAAGAGTATTAATTCAAGATTACTCTGGAAAACCTGGAAAGTTAATAACAGTGTATTCTCTCTCAGTACCACAGGCTCAGGGAACATAGCTCTCATGTGGTCAGGAATTTGGACTCTGAGAACTCTCACATACTCATGTGATTTTTACTACTATCCATAAAGTGATGGATTTCAACCTTTCTCTTTCTCTGAACTCCAGAGTAGGGCTTTTTGTTGGTATCTCACAGCCTAAAAGTGAATTTCTTGTTTCCCTGTCTGCATCTTACCGAACACCCTACCCACTCACTACTCAGCATTTAGCTTTCTTCCTCTTAAATTACTTACCTCTGAAGACAGCACAGCCATCTACACAGTCACTTAAGTATAATATTAGAAATAAATCAATGGAGAAAAAAGTCCCTGACTGCAGAATTTTTAAAAAGTAATTTTTGATGTATGACAAGGATATATTGTATTTATTAATGTATGTAAGATGCTCAAAACTAATGGCTAGAATAAAGATTCTAAGATAATACACATGGGATAATAGATTGGAAAATATTAAACTAATACACTCTAATCCCCACCAAAAACCTGTTCCTGCAGGTCCTCACCCAAGTACAAATTCCAATGTTTGCATCTCCAGAGCAAGGGTTGACAGGCACTTGACCTCTTTGGCTAGACAAAAACCCATTAAGTCAGGCTTCTACCTTCAAAGAGAATTTTCTAAATCCTTCCTCTTCTCTTTTAGCATGTCAAGAACCAACTCTGGAGAGTTCAGCTCAAAACATTCTTCCTTATTATGGAAAAGATATAATTGAGTCTAAGGCTTTCTTTTCCATTTTGGAAAGCGTCTATGAGGTGCTTGAAGGGGGCCCCCTTCTGGTCATAGTGACTGGTTAAGAAAATAGGAGTGAGAGAGAGATCAGGAAGAACATTCAGTGTTCACTTCCAGGCAGCCAAATTTTGTTCTCTGGGCTTTTGTGGGAGCACAGTATAAGGCCTAAGATTAGGGCCCAATATTATGTGTGCTTGACATGTGAGAAAAACTGAGACTCAAATGGCCTAACCACAAGTTCCCCTCCCTACTCTGCTCCTATGGACACCAATCTCTAGTCAAACAACCCTCCTTATCACAAGGATGAGGCACAGGTCCTGCTTATCTCTGAGCATCTTGCTTTGGATTTGCTGCCAGATTATCGAATTATTCAAACAAGCCTACCACATTCTCCTGCTGGGATCAGGTGTCACTTCAGCCCCCCCCATAGCACCTGGCAAAACCTCCATGTGGCCCTGAGTGGTGTGTGCCATCTTCTTCCCCCAGGCTAGCAATATATGAGTCTAATAAACTGCCGTCAATCTCATCTATCTAGTGTTGCCTGTCACGTGTTCAGGATCCCCATACCTGGGATGAGAATCTCTCTGTCACCGGAAAGATAAAGAGGCAATTACAATGGGGTAGTATTATATATTATATATGTCTGGGAAGTCCCATAGGAATAGAGATTTTTACCCTGTTTTTATTTTTGGCTTTGAAAAAACATCCCTGAACCAAGGGGGAACAAAACACGTCACAGTGAATTTCGTGGCAGAGCGTAGTGAAGCACTGAATTCCCAGGTGATATTCAAGGAAATAAAGGTTCCTCTTCTCTCTCACTCAAACCTCCCCATCCCCTGGTTTATTCTACCAAAGTGTGTCACACAAATACTATCATTTGTAATGTGTGCCATGACATGAGGGTGTTGGGCAGCACTGATTAAAGTGTGGGGTATTAAAAAAAATGTTAGCTAGTAGTTGTTAATATTATAAAGCTGCTTGCTATAATTTTTTTTTCTCTAAACTGCCTCCATTTTGGACTTGTATGATACCCCAAGCTTGGTTTTTCTCCTTTTTCACATTCCTTTCCTGACTCTCCTCTTATAATCGATTCTTCTAAAAGTCCCATCTCTCAACACTGTTGCATTGGGGATTAAGTTTCCAACACATGAACTTTGGGGGACATATTCAAACCATAGCACCATCTCTGTAACATTTATCTCACATGAATATCTACCTGGTCCAGATCTCTTTTTTGAGCTCCAGCCCGATTATTCCAATGCACACTGAACATATTCAGCTAGTCATTTTACAGGTGTATCATCCACTCAGCTCCTAAATATATACCGTATCTATTCTCTTCTTTGCATCTCCATTACCACAATCCTCACCCAAACCCCTATAATCTTCTTACGCTACTAAATTAGTCATGTAACTGGTGTCCCTGAAAGTATTCTCACCCTATCCAGTCCATTCAGTTCTCACACTGAGTCCAGAATCATTCGCTAAATATGTATATCTGATAACTTTATTCTCCTACTTAAAACCCTGGATGGATGGTTGCTTACTGATGCCTCTGGATTCTTGGCAAAGCTTACAATGTCCTCTGTTGCTCCATTTCTGTATTTTCTGCCTCTATCTCTCTCCTTACTTATTTCACAATATCCATTTTCTTCGTCTTTTCACTCTAGCCACTGTGAAGGTTTTTTTAAATTTATTGAGCACATCATTTTTCTCTCTTTCCAAGCCTTTGTATTCATCCTTACTTTTTTTTATCCTTATCATGAGTAACTTGACTAACATTTGCTTCCCATTCAAGACTCAGAATGATGATCAATGCTTAGGAAAGTCTTTGATGCATGAGACTAAGTCAGGCTGCTTGGTTAAGTACTTACCAAAGCTTCTATGCTATTATACCATTGGGAGGCATTTATTACATTAGATATTATTCATTTTAGGACTGTGTTTTCCTCCCAGCTCGAATTGTAAAAATCACAAGAGAAGGGACTACATCTCTCTTGTTTACTTACCACTGTATCCCTGATGCCTTGTGCATAGTAAGTTTTCAGTATTTAAGAGTTACTGAATTAATAAATGAAAGAATATACAACATGCTCTAAGTAGAAGTGGAATGAAATGATCAATGTTGCAGATTAAGGAGTTGAATTCAGGTAATAAACCATAATCGAACAGCTAACGATAAAATCAAAGAAACACCAGGAAGTCGGTATCACAGGATTCACAGGCAGGGCCATATTGTAATGCACTGCTCTACCCTTTCTAGTAAATACAATTTTTTTTTTTTTTTTCTGAGACAGCGTCTAGCCCCAGGCTAGAATGCATAGTACAGTGGCATCATCACAGCTCACTGCAACCTCAAACTCCTTGGCTCAAGCGATCCTCCGGCCTGAGCCTCCCAAGTAGCTGGGACTACAGGTGCGCACCACAATGCCCAGCTAATTTTTCTATGGGGTCTCGCTCTTGCTCAGGCAGGTCTCAAACTCCTGACCTCAAGGGATCCTCTCTCCTCAGCCTCCCAGAGTGCTAGGATTACAGGTGTGAGCCACTGTACCCCGCCAATGCAAATATTTTTAACTCATCCTTTTTTTGCAATTTTGATTTCTTTTCTCTTCCTGATATTATCATTGGGAATACAAAAAAACTTTACAGGTGGAAAGGAGGCAAAGTATCCCTGTAAAAAGGTCTCTCTGTTTTTTTTGTTTTTTGTTTTTTTGTTTGTTTGTTTTTTTGCCTTTAAGGTCTCTCCTTCTCTCTCTCCTTCCTACACATAGTCAAGTAAAGCCATTTAATTAGATTGCTCTTTATTCTCAGTTTGCCTATTTAAATTAATTGAAATTTTTGGGGGAGAGTGTGAGTTCAATGTTATTATTCATTATTCACTTTAAATATAATTGGGTAAAATATGTATTTGCACAAAAAAGAAGAGATTTTTTTAAAAAGCCATCTCCTCCTTCACTGTTTTAGAGAGAGGCCTTTGCCATGTTGCCCCAGCTGGCCTCAAACTCCTAGGTTCAAAGGATCCCCCTACTTCAGCCTCTCAAATAATTGGACTACAGGTGCATGCCACTGCACCCAGCCCCCTCTGCTAACTTTTTAATGTACTATTTTATCAATTTGAGAGAAGTGTTGCTATATGATACTTAATAATAACATAGTTTTAATTTTTATTCATCAGAATTTTGAGCATCATAATTTATAAGCATATAGTTTAACATATTAATACTTAACAACATAATAGTTTTGAAAATTGGAGCTTCATAAACATTGGGTGGGGTAAATAGGGTAAGAACTTTATAACTATCACAATATTTTCATAATCCAGGATATATAATCTTTCAGACTATCCATGGAAGTGAAAGGAATGCTTGCATTTTCCAGCTTAAGTATAAGGAAAAATAATCTTTTAAACACAACACAAATTTACATATACACAAACATGTCACATCAAAGCTAGCCTGCTTTTAAAGTAGATATGTCATTCTCTATCATTTCCCAAATTCTCAATTTTTATTCAATGTACCTATTATTCTCTTCCATCAAGATATTATTCTTTTCCTTCCTCAATTCCATAACATTTCAGCAAATACATAAGTAGTGCAAAAACAGCTCACACAGCTCCACACAGAGATATATTGATCCTAGAAATTGGTGGGAAGCAGAAAACTTCAGATCTGTGTAAGTAAATGAATGCAAAGATTATTAGACCGGTATAAATCTAGGTAATGGAAACTCACAAATTAACATCTGAAATGAAAATGATTGTGGGTAAAGGTAGAGGTAGGCATGAGGGGTGATTTAGGATTTTCTGCAATTAGTTTTATGCTCCAGTGCAGATTAAGACAGATTGTGTGGGGTACAGGTAATAATGAAAAAATATAATCTGTACTGTCTGTCCTGAAGATAGTTATTTCCTTTATAGTCATTCACCTACATATCCTGAGTTTTCAATATTTCCTGAATTGGGGAGCATCGAAAATTTATGTGAGAATGACTGTATATTTTCTTCTAGTTCATATTATCTATTTCTCTGTCTACATGAAAACATTATTAAATACTACTCTTTGAATAAATTTGTACAAATATATGAATACACACAGTATTTTAGTTTTTGTAAAATCCTAATTAAAAATTATCTGCTCATACATTTTTATGTATAGATACCTGGACATGAAACTTAAGATTATAATCATGATTTTTATGCACTAAATAGCCTGAACAGGTAAATAAGATCATTTCCAGTGTCCTACACTAAATTACTACACTAAAGTAATGCTTGCCAATGTATTCATGGACTCAATTTTTCTTTCAATTTTGTCAAGTTACTGGATAGTGAAAGATATTTATGAATATAAGTAATATGTCACATTAATGGTAGTAAATGTTGCTTATATTAAAAAAAAAGTTATTTGCAATTCCCTACTCACTTACCTAGAATACTGCATATTGGTTTATAGAGGATCTTCTGTCTGCTGAGAGGAAACAAATCCAGTACTACAGTAGTATGCTTTCATGTACGTGAAGACAATATTAAGTGAAGGCGAGGGGATCCAGGTTTGGAGAAGCTGAGACAAACCTGAGTTGTTCTGCATACTGAATGAAGCAAGGCATACAGATGATTGCTGGGCATGATTATCGGACAGAGAGGGCTGGAGCCAGTGAGCCTGGTAAAAACAGAGGGAACAAGGATGGTAGGGCAATCAAAGGCTGCAAGGGAGAGTCCAGAAATTGAGGTATTTAATAAAAGGAGATATTTGAGGGAGGTGAAATGATGTGCATGTGTGGTATTAAATACCTGTTTAATAGCTAATGCTTATCTTTCACCTACTGTGTACCAGGCCCTATCCAAAACTTCACATATATTTAGTCATTTTAATAAGAAGCTATTAGTCACAATAAGCCTGTTAAGTAGGTAAATTATTTCCATGTTACAGATGAGAAAACAGAGGAGGAAGAGACTAAATGATTTTCCCAATGTCACTCAACAAGTGAATTGCAGAGCCAGGATCCCAACCTGGGTTCTGGAATTGGTGGTTCTGACCTTTCTACTATACTGGGTTTTCTTTTGGGAAATAAGGAAACTGTTATGTCCTGCTACAAGGTCAACACATGATGAAAATAGAGGTTGTTCTCTCAGCTCAAGCATATCTTGGTGTCAAGTACATCATACTACAAAAGGAAGGTTTATAGGTAGATAGATAAGTACTTCACTTATCTATGTTTAATTCTGTGCCAAATAGTTTGTTGTAACCTCAGAAACAATCAAAGCATTGTTTCTTCTAAAACAACTCTAAACTTGCTTCTGGTTTCATTATGCAATGTCTTGAAAATCTTATGGTGTGTCTTAAACATGTGTGTATCTGAGCAGACACAGTCGACTTCAACGTGGAGTTGGAATCTGATTCTTCTTGTTGTGTTCCTTGTTATTATTAAATAAGCTTATGGTTAGTCATAAATATATTGGAAACTGGTTTTAGTATCAATTAATTGCTATAATGTTCATTTATAATCTGAAGCTTTATTAATTTTGATCCTTATCAGATGTAGAAATCTGAGATTATTTTTCTTTTATGAAATCTTAATCTGTAATTAGCTCACTGAGTTTAGTCCACAAATATGGGCTTACATAGACTTCTCATTTTCCCTGAAAGTAATAAAAAGTAGTCAATTCCTTTCAATAATCTCTTGCACAAATAAATACCAGCACTTCAAGGCTGTGCTTACAAATATTTATTCCAAAAGATTGTTATCTTAAAAAAATAAAAGTACCCTATAGGATTTTATAAGTTCTAAGGGTTAAGATCCTTGCAATTATTTTTGTAAGTTCTTTTTTCCCCTTTTATCATTCTTTCTTCACCCCCCACCCCCTTTTTTAAAACTACCTGGCTAAATATGATATAATTCAGAAAGGTTAATTTATTCTCCTGGGAGACAAACTCTTTCAATACCCATCTGAAGGGCACTGTCAGTTAACACTGACTACTGTAGGAGAAGGAGCTCACAGGGAACACCATTTTACAGGAAGCTGACTTCTGAATGGAGCCTATGTAATCGGATGGCAGATGTTGTGAGTAAATCATTGGGATGTCTACCGTCAGCCACCTGAGTATTTTTTAGTTCCCACTGAAAAGCCGTAAATTAGTAGGAGTGCTGAAAAGTCTGTCGACAATGTCACATGCCTGGAGTGACCAGGCTTTCATCTTTCCTTACATAAACAAAATAAAGATCAATCTTAATATGATTAGTAAGTTAAAGAGACTACTTTATTTTTTAACTTGAAAGATAAATGGAGTCTATTTTTATCAAAACTTTATAAATAAAAGATCTTATGTCCCATAAATATTTGTTAAATATTGGTCTCTTCATCCAAAATAGTAGTTAAATAACTAAGATCTATAGAACGGAATAGTTCTTAAAAAGTGAATTTAGTTGCTCAAGCTAAATGCAAGTGATGTAGGAGAAAACAGTGTATATCCACAATATTTAAACTCTAATAAAAATAAAATATAAAATACAAGCTCTGCTTACAAATTAAAATGGCATAGTCCAGTCTTTTGATGTTTTTACTTGATTTTTATTCAACACTCCAAGGGGTTCCAGGCCTTAGGTATATTTCCATCATACAGCAGAAAAAATGGCATTATTCTACCTTCTTATGACTATTAGGAGTTTGTTTTCAATTTTTATAGCTCAAGACACACCTGTGCTGCTACTCATATAAGTTTAATATATTACAGTCATAAAATACCTCTGATGGTTGGAATTTGGTTCCCAAGAGATTATCTAAATACTAAGTTTCAGAATTTGTTTACTAGAAATTGCTGCTGCTCTTTCACTACCTGTCTCTTTGTCCTCTGCTGATCACCCCTAGACTTATTCTAGTGGGATTAACCTCAAAGGCCCAATAATGGCATTAAATTCTAGACCCAGGAGCAGAAAACTGTTTCAGCCATCAAATTTGCTTAATATTGGCCTTGCTTCTGTTTAGTGTTATACTACTCTTGAAGGCTGCCCTACCAATGAGCAATTCCCTGGAGTGAGGAAAAAATGTCTGCTCTTGGGTTGACAAAATTCTTTCTGTGTTATTTTGCAGTTCTAGTTTCTGTGCTGTAATTTGCTTGGCAGTGACCTTCCTTTCAACTCCTCATAGCACTTCACTTATGCTTGTCTTACAGCACTTATCTTACTTTGCTTGGTATTGTAGTTACAGTTTTACTTATTTTTATTAAATTATTGAATATTAAGATCATAGAAGGAAAATAGCATATCTCACTCTCCTAACTTCTTATATCCCCACCCCAAAGCAGGAATTAAATGTTTGCAGTGTTTATTTGACTCTTGCTTTGACAGGTGAGTGTAATTTTGAGAATTTTGTTTTAGGTATTCATTCTTTTTTGTTGTTCTTCTAATTGGATATTTTCTTTCTTTCCTTTCTGTTTTTTTCTCTTGTGATCTGGTTACCTAATTCCCTAATTTTGAGCCTCATATTTTGGGAAACAACCTAGTCTAAGTCCATCCCAAGGTTTATATCCTGTCTGTGGCATTCTGATCCTAGACTGGAAGTAATCTCATATCACACTATCCTTATTTTAAAGGTTGCTCTAGTGTTCTTCCCAAAAGTTTTGCAATGGCCATGGCTATGTGTCATTGGAGAAAGTAAGGAAAATACTGCAGGCTCAATAGGACAGCAGAATACTGACATCTCACAAAAGGAGTGAGAAACTTCTCAGTTATAAAAAAGAAACACAGGAGTGAAATCAGCCCCAGAGAGAGGCATCTTGCTTTTGTAGAAAGTTAAGAGCACTGTGGTCTAATGTGGCTTCTACCTACTAAATAAAACATAGCAATATTTAATATACCCTATTTCTCATCTATTAATAATAGAGAAGAATCAGAGAAGCCTACTTATAAAATGAGGAAATCTGTAGAAGAAACAGATTTCTGGAGAGAAATATCAGGAGTTCGTTTGTGGATAAGTTTAAGATGCCTATTAGACATTCAAACAGGGAGTTGAACAGTCAGTTAGATATAGGAGTTTGGAGATTAGCAGAAAGATCTGAGTTGGAGATAAAATTTGGGAGCCATCAATAGGTAGATATAATTTCAACCATGAGATTATTAAGGAAATAAATCCATATAGAAAATTAAAGATCCATGGATTAAGGCCTAGGGCATTTCAGCTTTAAAGAGGAGCCAGAGCCAGCAAAGGTAAAGACTCGCCAGTGGAAACCAATGTGGTATAGCATGCCATAACGGAATTGAATAAACTGGTTCAAAAAAAAGGAATAATCAGCTGTGACAAATGTTTGTGACAGGTAAAATAGATGGAGAAGTGAGAATGAGCCATTGAATTTTGTAAAGTAGAAGTCGTTAATGACTTTGACAGAAGCAGTTTTGGTAAGGTTGTAGGGGTTATAGGCTAATGGGCGTGGGTTAGAGAGAGCATAATAAGAGGTATTAGGGAGAGTGAATCTAGATGATTTGCTCTAAAGGGGGATATAAAAGTAGCCCACAGCTGGTGTGTAAAATAGAGTTGGTAGAAAGTTTTATTTGTCTTTTAAGATGGGAGAAGTAATAGCATGTTTGTATACTGAAGATTTCATGATGATAATCCAGTAGATACAGAAGAAAGGGAGATACTGTAAACATAGACAGTAGAGAAGAGAGTTCTAGAGCCATGGTCTTGCAGACCAAAGGGAATAAGGTCCATTGTAGATATGAAAGGGATTGGTCCTCAGATAGAGACACAGATGGTTGATCTATGGCAATGGTAGAAAGGCCAAGCATTTGGATACAAACACAGAAAAGGAGTAGATTTGGGGGTGAAAGTCTATGGAACGTTCCTCCTAGTGACTCAGCTGTCTCAGTGAGGAAAGCAAGATCTTCATCAGAGAATGGGAATGGGAAGGTGGCACAAGAAGTTGTAGCATAAGTGGATGATTTGATGAGCTAAAAAAGTATAGTAGAATTACCAGGCAGGAAAAGGGCTACCTCCAAGTTGGTAGTAACACATTTAAAGTGAGGTGATTCACCACTGATAATATATTTTTCTACAGCCATGTTCAGCTGTGCAGTTATATTCATAGAGAAAGAAAGGAGTTATTCTTAAAAAGGCTTGTAATTTTTGCCATATAAATGTGATAGAACACAAGAAGGGAAGAAGTAAAGGGTTTTTGCAAAGGAACCATTGCGGTGATTGCCATAGGATACGAATTATACTGAAAGGCTAGAGAAGGCATGAAGGAGGGTGAGGGAAACTAAAGTGGTAGTGGCATCAATGGGTTGAAGATATCAGTATTTTTGCAGTCGAGATATTAGGGAAGAGCTGGAAAGAAGTGCTGGTTAGAAACTAGGAATGCTTAGAATTAAAACTGTGGAAAGGCTACATCTACCAGTAGTAAGAAGGCCTAGGTTATGACCAAGGAGGTAAGTGACTCTAGCAAGATGGAGGAAGAGGTCACTGGAAGGGAAGAGTTGAAGGCAGGCAGAAGCCACAGAACTGAGGGCCTAATCTATGTGGGTATTAAAATCACCCAGAAATGTAACAGGAGTCATTTTGGCCTGAGTGGTGATGGTAATGGTGACCAAGCATTCATTAGTTTCTGAGATTCCAGAAAGGAGTTCTGAGTGCTTTTGCATGAAAGAAGTTTTGTGTGTGTTTGGGGCAGGGTGGGGGGTCGAGTTCAGCATGTGTGAGTGATAAAAGGAGAGTAAAGGAAAGAGGACACAGATCAATTACTGTGTGATGGAAGGGCCAAGAGAAGACCCCCACCTGTGGAGTTGGCCAACAGGGGCTTTGAGGAACATACATGTCTTATTTGTACTGTTTTGTGGCTTGCTGTCCACTGAATTCTGTGACCCTGTCTGTTATGCCCAGCTTTGGAGTAAAATCTGCCAGATTCACAAATGTTATCTGTATGTTTTTTTTAATGTTAATATTATGTTGTGGAATTTTATGAAGTGACTCTCTTCCACATTTTGGTTGCTATAGGGGTGAGTAGAGACTAACAAAAGGAAGGAGGAACTCAAGAGGCAGAGGAGGCCAAGAGAATGTAAGTCTCCTACAAATTCAGAGAAAGTTTGGGGAGTGCTTTGGAGATCTCCAGGTTGGAAATTTGCTGGGCTGTGAGTGGGGAGTTTAGACAAGTTATACCATATATTAATGAGCTGAGAACAGATAGGTCCACCTATCTTTTGTTCTCTATTTCTATCTGCAGTATCCATGTTCTAATTTACCTACAGCTGTATTTCTCAACTTTTTTGAATGATTACTCTAAGAAACATTTATGTGCAATTCTTTCCTAATCGCCCCATCACTTGAAATTATAACACCACTGATATACTGTACAACTGCTTATGTACTGTCTTACTTCGGAAAGCCACAAACCATTGTAGTATCTAAGATTTTTTCACTCTACCCAAGAATCAACCAATTTTTGCCCCCTGGAGGGTAATATTGGTCCCAGTGAGCATGCAAGGATATAGTGTTATAAATTTCTATATGCTGAATTTTTCTGTCTAGTGTTGTTCTTACTGTAAGTGTGTTCTCTTGCCCAAGGTAAACTTACTGCTTTCTAGAAGTATTTCTTTAGGGAAAAATAATCTGTCACCTGTCACAAATCCTATTCTACAGTGTGATCTTTTTTCTTCATAACTACGTCCAATGAGGATTTCCCAGTAGATTTTCCAAAACAATTTAATTCCTTATTAGTGTGGCTGATTCATGAACACTACTGCAAGTTTTTACTTTCCTTGGGGGTCCAGGGACGTATTAAATGGTTTTGTATCATCGTGGTCTAATCCTCAGTAATACAACATGATCCAGGAACAGCTGGTTAAATGACTTGGCCTCCTGGTACACATTTCAATTTTTCTAGGAGCATAAATCTACAATCATTTGTGACAAATACTCTCTCCATTCACAACAGATGTGGATGGGGGAATAGGATGGGGATGAAGAAAATAAGAGGAAAGAAAATAATTGTATATTGTTAGCTTCTTTTACAACTCAGATTTCCAAATTCTATTTTTCAATGTGTCTTACCATCCGTTAGGTGTTCAGAGTTAAGTTAGGAATTTCTACCTGAGTATTGCAGTGCACCTTTCATTTTACCAAATACAATGATACTGTGTTTTATAACTTATACATTTCTAAGTGTATGTATATTACAGATATAACCATGTGTATTTGTGTGTGTGTGTATATATACATATATATACATTCCAGATTCAAATAAACACTTGTAGCTGGAATATCAATCATATACATGTATATGTAAAATGTATATATGTAAATGTGTGTATAGTATTAGTTTGCTTAATTTGCTGGGGCTGCCATAACAAAATGTCACTGACTGGGCAGCTTAAACAACAGAAATTTATTTTCTCACAATTTTGGAGGTTAGAGGTCTAAGATCAAGGTGTTGCCAGGTTTGATTTCTCTGGAGGCCTCTCTCCTTGGCTTGGAAAGGTGCCTTCTCATTGTGTCCTCACATGATCTTTACTCTGTATGCACAAATCCCTGGTGGCTCTACCTCTTTATTTATTTTTTTATTGTATATTTCTATTTATTCTTTTTTTATTTCAAAATATTACATGGGTAAAATGTTTTTAGTTACATGGATTGCTTTTGTAATGCTTGAGTCAGGGTTAAGTGTGCCCATCACCCAGATAGCGCTCATTGTGTGAGGTTTTTGCCCATCCCCTCTGCCCCCCACCACCCTGCTTGATGTCTGCTGAGTTTTTCTTCCCTCTTTGCAGAGGTGTGCTTATCAGCTAGCTCCAATTTAATAGTGGCTACATGTGGTGTTTGTCTTTCCATTCTTTAGATATTTCACTTAGGATAATGGTCTCCAGTTCCATCCAAATTGTTGCAAAGGCATTAATTCCTCCTTTTCTACAGCTGAGTAGCATTCCGTGGCATACATATACCACATATTGTTAATCCACTCATGAATTAATGGACACTTGGATTGATTCCACATCTTTGCAATTGTGAATTGGGCTGCAATTAACATTTGAGTTCAGGTGTCTTTTTGATAAAATGACTTTTTTTCCTTTGGGTAAATACCCAGTAGTGGGGTTACTGGATTGAATGGTAGGTCTACTTTTAGTTCTTTGAGGAATATCCATATTGTTTTCTGTAGAGCTTGTACTAATTTGCAGTCCCACCAACAGTGTAGTGTTCCTTTCTCTCTGCGTCCATGCTAGCATCTATTGTTTTTGGACTTTTTAATAAAAGCCATTCTAATTGGGGTAAGGTGATATCTCATTGTGGTTTTAAATTGCATTGCCTGGATGATTAGTGATATTGAACATTTTTTCATACGTTTATTGGCCATTTGTCTATATTCTTTTGTAAAGCTTCTGTTCATGTCTGTGCCCACTTTTTAATGGGATTGTTTGGTTTTTTTCTTGCTGATTGCTTGAATTCTTTGTAGATTCTGGTTATTAGTCCTTTATCGGATATATAGCTTGCAAATGTTTTCTCCAATTCTATAGGTTGTGCATTTGCTTTGTTGATTATTTCCTTAACTGTGCAGAAACTTTTTAATTTAATCAAGTCCCATTTATCTATTTTTGTTGTTGCCGTGATTGCCATCAGAGTCTTTTTCATAAGTTATTTGCCTAAGTCGATATCTAGAGAGCTTTTTCTACATTTTCTTCTAGAATTCTTATGGTTTCATGCCTTACATTTAAGTCTTTTATCCATCTTAAATTAATTTTTGTGAGTGGCGAGAGGTATGGATCCTATTTCAGTCTTCTGCATGTGCCTATCCAATTTTCCCAGCACCATTTATTGAATAGGGCTTCTTGCCCCCAATGTATATTGCTGTCTTCTTTGTCAAAGATCAATTGACTGTATGTAGATGGTTTTATATCTGGGTTCTCTTTTCTGTTCCATTGGTCTATGTCTCTATTTTTGTGCCAACACCATGCTGTTTTGGTTACTATAGTTTTGTAGTTATAGTTCGAAGTCTGGTAATGTGATGCCTCCAAATTTGTTATTTTTGTGTAAGATTGCTTTGGCTATTCAGGCTCTTTTCTGGTTCCAAATAAAGTGTAAAATTATTTTTTCTAGATTTGTGAAATATGACATTGGTATGTTGAAGGGAATTGCATTGAATCTGTAAGTCACTTGGGTAGTATGGAC
Source organism: Indri indri (assembly GCA_004363605.1). Taxonomy (NCBI): domain Eukaryota; kingdom Metazoa; phylum Chordata; class Mammalia; order Primates; family Indriidae; genus Indri; species Indri indri. Next base: position 157,515 of record RJWJ010000661.1, on the reverse strand, counting down.
ATTTTAATGTTGTTTCTACCAATCCATGAGCATGATACATTTTTCCATTTCTGGTTTCTTTCTTCAGGGTTTCGTAGTTCTCTTTGTAGAAGTCTTTCATCTCCTTGGTTAAGTATATTCCTAGGTATTTTATTTTCTTTGTATTTTCTTTTATTTTCATTGTGAATGGTATTGAGTCTTTGATTTGACTCTCAGCTTGACTGTTATTGATGTATAGGAAATCTATACGAGGGATGATTATTTTTTAAGGTGGGTATATGTCTTAGAAATTAAAGAGTAGAGCAAGAATGGGTGATACAAGTTGACCTGACCAGCTATGTACCTTCTCCCTTAATCCATTGCTTAGCTTCTGGTCAGAGAATATTGCTGAAGAGAAGAATACATTTTTTTCAATATGAGTAGAATAACTGAATTTTAGGAAGCACTTGTAGTCATCTATAACTATTTTAGCACTTGTATTTATTTTTCTTTTTAAAAGTCAATATATACAAAAAGAATAATTTATTCTTGTCTTTCTCCTGTCTAAAGCATTAAATGCTTAAAATGTCTTCATGACAACAATACAAAGTGTTAATCCATTCCAGATGTTTAAATCTTTTATGTTTGATTTGACTTAAACTAAAACTTAGGTAGCATAAATGTGGCCTTAAATTGTAGTGATGCAGACATACTATTACATATTAGCCACCACCCGCCCCTGCCAGCTTTGTTTTTACACAGTGCCATTACATTTACACACTTTAAACAGTAATTTTCCTGTTTTTTCCTCTAAACATATTGTAACTACTTGCTTTTCAGGTCAATTTTTATAGCTCTAACTCATTTTTAAAATGTAACAGATGCATAATATGGATATTACATAATTTATTCAGTTTCTCTAATAATGGTCATTAATGTTTCTAGTTTTTGCCACTCCTAATAATGTTAAATAAGTAATATGGTGCTATATCCTTATTTAGTGTTGTGTTTATTTCTAGAAGTCAAAGTCTTAGAATTGGGACTGTAGAATCAAAGTGTTTGTGTGTCTTACAGTTTCCTAAAGCTGCCAAATATCTTTCAAAAATATTTTGGCAAACTTTACGCATACTTACACCAGCAGTTTTTAAGATTATCAGTCTATTCCATGGCATCAACACTTGAAATTATCAGTTGTTTTGAAATTTTTCCATCTAATGTATAAAAAGTTCTATCAGGTCATTTTGGCGTTTTTATTTCCCTGGCATGGATATTGTTTCATAGATTTGTTATCCATTTTTACTTTCCTGCTAACATCATTTATTATAAAACCTGTTATCCCACTGAACTTAAATGCAGCTTTTATTATACAATAAATGCATAAATATATACATATTGGGAACTATTTATGCACTCCATTCTGTTCCAACAATTTATTTGTAGTGTTGTGGAATGTATGTATATGTGTCTGTTCAACAGTGTTTGATTGTAGCAACTCAATAGCATGATTATGATTTAATGCCCTATAATAAAATAGGTGTCCACTGCCAAAATGCAGTAGAAGAAAGTGATTATCTAATCTGGATGATTTATTAAAAATATGATCATATTGTAGCCTAATGCTCTTGGTAATTACTTTGATGTTCCAGGCCTTCAATGGTGGTGATATACTCAGGACAAATGGGGAACTTTTTCCTTCATATTTAATAGTATGACATGCTATAATTAATTTTACAAATATAGTGTTATAAAATGCAATGTGAAATAGGCTCATTTAAGCTAAAAATTGTTTCTATTATGACATAATAAATTTCCGCTCAAAAATTTAACAAAATTTGTTTAAAACAAATAAATGCATGACAAAGTAAACTTTGAAAACCAAAGACTCATTTCAGCGTGACAGAAAAAGGAACATTATTCCTTTCCCATAGAGAGCAGCTGTTGTGTCAGAGGCAACTTGTTCTGTTGGGGAATTTGATGATGGCTTTAAAAACCTTGAAGTTTCCAAAGCAATTTAAATATGATCTTTAATGACTTTGGAGTGGATTAGCCCTTGACCTTTCTGTTCCCATGGTATTTTTCTCATCTAGCTTTGACATATGTAAAAGAAAATTGTGCTCTTCAGATCACTTTGAAACTTCCAATTATGTCAAGAGGCTTAACTTGATTTTTGATTGACTTATAATGGCAAGAAATGATCTCTGGAGGGGGTAACAGATGGAAATCAGTGTTCTTTGGGACTCTATCTTATTAGCTGTAGTTCTGCTAATGCTAAAAGGAGACATTTATAAATAATAAATTTGTGATTTAATTTATGTGTACGTAATTTTGGAAAAAAATAATTGATTTCCAAATGAGTCCAAATTAGATTATCTGATATAACTGTTATTCCTATACTACTTCTGATCATTACCTATTCTCTTTAAAAACCCATACAAAAGGTCTAAAAATATGATGCATAATAAACATTATAACTTTAAGAGGTAAAATTTTTATACAATTTAATTTGGGAAAATGTAATTATAAGATTATAAAAACCACTTTCCAAAATGAGCAACAGCAAAACAGTATTGAAACTTGAGTAACTTACAAAATGAAGCTCTTATCAAGCAGAACTACAAATACAAATAGAGAGGAAGCAGATACTTGTATAGAAAGCAAGATGAAACATGGAAGAAGAAATATAGAAAATCTCAAGATGATAAAGAGAAACAAGGAAATGAGAACTAAAGTATCCTGTGCTTCGAAAAGAATAATGTCAGTTTTATATGAATATTGCTGAAGAAGGAAAAAGTATTTTAGAGAGCATACATATGTACCTATAGGTACTTTAAAAATAATTTTATAATTCAATTATTTATATAGGTCTGCATAGGAAGAGACTTTAGACTAGGAAAAAATGGATAATTCACATCAAGATTATGGAATTTGAAGGTATTGATGATAAAATATTTCTGTTCAAGTTTATAACTCTTGGATATAATTCTAAATGAAGTACAAATCGGAAGGGGGACTTGCTGTCATTCCTATAAATGAGTAAATAAGTTTTTTTAAAAAACTATTTTTTTCTAGCCATGTGAAAGTCTATTAGGTCATGATGTAGTTTTAGTTTTAATTCTTATGCCCTGGGAATATATGCCCTTATCTCATTTATGGGATTTATAGTGAAGGTGTTAGACAAATGCATGACCATGCATCTTTTTGTTAAACTTGTATATTCACTTAATTTCTCTACAAATTCTTGTATTCAGAGGTAATAAGTGTTATGAGTTGAATTTTGTCCTGCAAAAATTTATATAGTGAAGTTGTAACCACCAGTAGAATGTGACCTTATTTGGAAATAGGGTCATTGTAGATGTAATTAAGTTAAAATGAGGTCATACTAGAGTAGGATGGGCCTCTAATCCAGTATGACTGATGTCCAAATAAAAGAGTGCCATGTGAAGGAGACAGACTTATACAGAGAAAATGCCTTGTAAAGATGAAGGCAGAGATTGGGGTGATGTTTCTACAAGCCAAGCTTGTCCAGGTAGACAAGTGTGTCATCTACATGTGTAAAAGAACTTTAATTCCTTTCCAGACATTATTCTTTATTTTTTAGCACCCTGTTTCACTGGCTAAGACTATCAGTGTGAGAAGTGTAAGACAGGACATCCTTGTCTGTTCAGTCCTTCCCCATTAAATATAATATTAGCTGTAGATTTTTCATAAATAACTTTTAGCAGGTTGAAAACATTTTATTTTATTTTTAGTTTTCTTTCTTTTCTTTTTATTATGAATGAGTGAAGAATTTTCTTAAATGCTTTTTAGTATATATTCACGTGGTTGTGGACTTTTATTCTTTATTCTATTAATGTGATAAATTAGATTGATTTTTATATGTGAAAACAGAGAGAGAAATCTCAAATTTTATGAGACTTGCAGACTATATCAATATCTATATCTATCTATCTATCTATCTGTGGCAGCTGGCTCATCAGCTGGGAGAGAGAGAGAACTGTTGGGGGGAAATATGTATCTAAATTTCTCAGGAGCAATACACAATCTCTAGCTTCCATGAGATGCTTGCTGTTTAATCATCCTTTAACAAAGTTTGCCAATGGTCTCATATCAGAAAGGTAAAACTGCAGAAACATGAAGATATTCATAAAGTATTGTCCCTTGACGTGTTCCTCATAGGTATTGGTCTGTATTGTTCTAATACTGTAGACAGATTTTGATAAAAGCGTTATACTGGCCTTATAAAATGAGCTGGAAATTATTTTGTATTCCTATATTTCCTGAGTTTGTGTAAATTTGTTATTAATTGCTTCTTGAATGATTAATATAATTCTACAGTGAAAAAATTGGGATCTGGAGGTTTTATATGTGTGATAAATATTTTAATTACAAATGCAACTTCCAGATGCTAGCAGCTGGCATTCTTAGGTAAACTCCTATACACCTAACATCTAATTTCAGATGCCTTGCGCATGAGCCATAGTTGTTTATTTGCCCACATCCAAGGCATTCTCCTGATTGCATCAAGAGAGGGTAAATTAGCAGTGGATAGCATTCCTTCTTTGCAGCACAAACCCACAGTATGTTCAACAATAGTGCCCTGATTCCAGGATACCTCTTTATGGGATAAAGGTAGAATAAGAAACCTCACATCTTTTCTTGCTGAGTCTTGACTTATTACTCTCTCCCATAAAACCTATTTCTTAACTTTTATGACGTGAGATTTTTGTGTCATTTTCACCTACATCATCACAATATTCAAGGAACAACCAGATGAACACCACAGCTGGTTCAGCATCAGCTTGATCAAGAGTAGTAGGAAAGTAAGGGTGGCAGAACAGATCATGAAGGTCTTTGTAGGTCATTGGAAGTACTTTATATTTTGCTTGAAGTGATGTGGAGAGCCATTGAAAGGTTGTGTTGGGCAGTAGCATGACTTTAATCACATTTTAAAATGATAATTCTACTTTATTTTTTGAGAATAGACTAAGGTGGAGCAAGAATGAAAACTGGTTGACCAGTAAGAAGGTTGTAGTAATGCAGGAGGAAAAAAAAAAAAAAAAATGACGGCATCTTAGTTCATGTGTGCTTCTATAACAAAATACTTGAGAATAGGAAATTTATTAAAAAATAGAAATTTATTTATTTTTTTTACAGTTCTAGAGGCTGAGAAGTCCAAGATCAATGTGCTGACATGTTTGGTGTCTGGTGAGGGCTGCTCTCTGCTTCTAAGATGGTACCTTGAATGTTGTTTTCAAGGTATTCTGGAGGGGATGAATGCTTTGTCCTCACACAGAAGAAGGGCAAAAGGGCCTAAAACTCCCTCACATATCTTTTGAAAGGGTGTTAATCCCATTTATGAAGGATCTGCCCTCATGACTTAATCACCTCCTAAAAACCCACCTCATAATACTATCACATTGGCAATTGAGTTTCAACATGAATTTTGGGGGGATACATTCAGACCATAGCATTCCACCCCTGACTCCTCAAAATGTATGTCCTTCTCACATGCAGCATACATTTATTTCATCCCAGTAGCCCCAAAAGTCTTAACTTGTTCCAGGACTAACTCAAAAGTATAAAGTCCAGAGCCTTGTTTAATCTGACCCCAGATATGGGTGAGATTCAAGTAATGTTTCATACTGAGGCAAATTGATCTCCAGCTGTGAACCTGTGAAATCAAAGGGGTTATGTGTTTCCAAAATACAGTGGTGTGATAGGTAGCATAGATACACTCATTTCAAAAGGGAGCAACAGAAAAGAAGAAAGGCGTAACAGGTCCCAAGAAAGTGCAAAACCTAACAAAGCAGACATTTAATCTCAAGGCTTCAGAATAATCCTCTTTGACTTCAGGTCCTGCGCTCCAGACACACTAGGGGAGAGATTGGGCACCCAAAGACCTAGAAGTCCCTGTCTTTATTGTTTTGCTGGGCACATCCCACATAGCAGTTCTTATGGGTTACAGTTGGGTGCCTATACATCTCTCAGGCTGGCATTGCATGCTAGTGGCTCTACTCTTATGGGATCTTAGAGGAAGCCTTACCCTATGGTTCCATTAAGCATTGCTTTTGTGGGGGCTCTCTGTGGTGAACTTGACCCCACAGCTCTGCTGAGTGTTGCCCTAGTGGGGACTTTCTGTAGTGGCCACACCCTTGTGGTAGTTCTGTCTCTGGGCTCCAAGGTATCTTTGAGGCATCCTTTGAAATCTAGGTAAAAGTATTTTATGTCTCCACAGCTTGTGTACTCTGTGTACCTGCAGAGTTAGTACCACATGAACACCACCAAGGTTTACTGCTTATGCCCACTGGGATGGCAGATGGAACCACACCTAGACCTGCTTGAGCTGCAGCTGGGGTGGCTGCAGAATGCTGTGACAGAATGTGTGGAGTAGAAACTCGAGGCTTCCCCAGGCTTTGAAGTCCCATGGATGCTCTGGGTTCCTCCTTTGAAACCAGTCTGCCTTCAAGGCCCTGGCATTCTGGGCCTGTGATGGGTAGGGTAGCCATGAAGATCTTAGAAATACCTTTAGGGTCATTCTTCCATTTTTCTGATGTATAGCATCTGGCTTCTATCTATACTATCTTATCAAATGTTCTCTTGCCCATAGCCTTGATATTCTTTCAAGAACAAGCTTTCTAAAATTTTTTATAATTTGGCAAGGCTGAGAATTTTCCAAATCTTTTAAGTTCTGCTTTCCTTTTGATTATAAATTCCATATTTAATTCATTTCTCTCTTTTTCCATTTTACCATTAGTATTCAAGAAAAGCCATGTAGCACCCCCAACACTTTGCTTAGAGATTTCTTCCAACTGATATCCTAGTTCATTGCTTTTAAGTTCTTTGTTCCACAAAGTACTAAGATGTGAACACAATTCAGCCAGGTTCTTTTCTGCTTTGTGATGAGGATGGACTTTCTTCCAGTTTACAATAAGATTTTCTTTATTTCGATATAAGATCTGATCGGAATGATCTTTACTTTCCATATTTCTACCAATGTTCTTGACACGACCACTTAAATAATCTTAAAGAAGATTGAAGCCTTGTCTATAGCTCTCTTCTTCTTAGCTCTCACCACAATCACCATTAATGCTCCATTCATGGCAATACAGGCTTTTTCTAGCATACACCTACAAATTCTTCCTACAGCCTCTACCCATTACCCATTTCCAAAGTCACTTGCACATTTTTCGTATTTGTATTTGCTATAGCAATATCTCTTTTCTTAGTAACAATTTCTGTCTTAGTCTATTTCTGCTACTATTACAAAATATCTTAGACTAGGTGATTCATAAACAAGAAAAATTTATTTCTCAAGGTCCTAGAGGCTGAGAAGTCCTTGGTCAAGGTGTCAATGGGTTCAATGTCTGATGAGGGCCTTGTCTATACTTCACTGGCCTTGTTACTGCATCCTCCAGAGGGAGGACACTGTGTCCTTGTATGGTGGATGGGAGAGAAAGGCAAATAAAAGTCTATCTAGTTCCCTCCAGCCCTTTTATAAAATCACTAATCCCATTCCTGAGTGGTCTGCCTTCATGACTTCATCACCTCCTAAAGCCTTCACCTCTTAACACTATCACATTGTGATTTAAGACACATCATATGAGTTTTAGAGGAATATATACATATTCAAATCATAGCAGATGGATCAGAGTTTATTTGGATAGTAGATACATTTTAGAAGATTTCCCAATTGATTATCTGTGAAGTATGAAAGTAAGAAAAATTTTTTAAAAACTCTTATGATTTTTGAGTAACTAGAAAATGAAGTTTGGGGGGAAGGTGATGTGCTTAGTTTTGAACATGCTATGTTTGAAATGTCGAGATCCAAGTAGAGATATCAAATAGACATTTGAATATCTGTGTTTGGAGGATGGGAGAGAGAGTGAGAGAGAGAGTAAAAAAAGAGAAAGTAAAAGAAAATATAAATTATAAAGTTATTGCCATATATATGATATTTAAACTTGGAGATTTGATAACATCATTAAAAGAATGGATATACATAAAAAAGAACGAAGAGCAAACCTGACATTCGGGTACCCCAATATATTGTGAGGAGAAGAGGAATTAATAAAGTTATTCTGGGAGATAAAAAAGAAAACCAAAGGGGAGTGTTCTGTAAGCCAAATAAAGACAAAGTTTCAAAAGGAGAGAATGAGTAACTGTGTCAAATACTCCTTATAGCCAAATTTGATGAGTATTTTGAACTGGCTGTTGGAATTTGCAAAATAAGGTCATTGGTATTTTTGACTAGAGCAACCTCAGTGGACCAGTGAGAATAAAGCCCTCAGTGGGGTGGGTTTAAGAGAAAATGAGAGAAAATAATGAGAGAGATAGAGATACAGTTAGAGAGAGAACTCTTCCCAAGACCAAAGAAATGGACTGGTAGATGATAGAAAAAGTGGAATTGAAAATTGTATTTTGTTTTTAAATGGTAGCAATAATAGTATATTTGAATGCTGGTGGAAAGAATCCAGTAGAATAGAAAACATAGATGATTTAAGAGAGAAATTCTGGATTGCTGAACTTGAGCAGATGAGAAGTGATGAAGTCTAATGCACAGTGGAAGGTTTAGCTTTAGTCAGGAACAAGAATTTATGGTACATTTATGGTTACAGGCTGCTTTTGACTCCTGAAATTTCTGAAGTACAAATTAATGCAAATGAATTGTTCCTAATAGGCTTTTATTATGAGTATTTGTTTTTTTTCTTCTCTGGTAGACTACAAGGATGATCACTCTGTGATTTGTTTTTCACCTTCCAAACTTTTGTTGATATAGTTTATCTGTTATTATTCTCTTTCCTGTTCTCTTTTTTCTTGTCAATTTTTAATTTTCTATTATTTTATCAAGGTTTATAGAAAGAAAGATTAGACAAATTTTAAAAAGCATTTATGTCACTGAATCTTTGTATTTGCTGTTTTGAACTTCCATAAGATTGTTTATATTTTAAATAATAAGAGGTAGATGATCCCATATTTTATTTTTTTTTCAGTGTATGTGATCTTTTAGGCAGTGAATGGATAAATATTTTCAACTTTAAAATTCATGATCTTATTTTAATGAATATTAGTTTTTATCTACCACTTATGGCAAATGACCCTCTTTTTTTTTTTTTAACAATTGTAATATACGTTTTACTTTCTAAATAAATTAGGGTCAAGTAGTGAGTTAGCTTAAAATTTAAAAATTAACTAATAATACATGATTATGGCATTCCTTCCACTTCATAGGCAACTTACTCTGTCTCTATGATGGTCATATCCTTGCTGGTTCATTCATTCTTTAATGTTCATGTCTCTAGACTCTGTCTTTGGCCCTCTTCCCTTTCTATCTGCATTTCAATTTTTTTGATGATCTAATGTATTCTCATAGCTTTAAATGTCATCCATGTGCTGAGTCCAAAAGGAGATGACATGAGATATTAGATATTAAGACTCTCTTAACTAATTGCCAACTCAGGCTTCCACCAGCATTTCCCATAAACAAATCAAACTAAATGTTTCCAAAATTTAACTACTGGTCTTTCCTCAAAATTCTGCTCCCTACCCATGTCCCTTATTTCAGTGGCCATAGGGCAAATATATAATTCATCATTCGAGCTAGGTGCTTTCAAAATAAAAGCATACTGTGTTAGATTACAGGCACAAACTGGGATGGAGGAAACTGGGATGCAGGGTCTCCCTAGGAATGCATATGTCAATGCTCCGATAAAAAACAAACAAACAAACAAAAACTTGGGAGTCACCTCTCACTTCTTTCTTTCTCTTACACAAATACCACTTAACCCTTCCCCAAATACTGCACTCATTCTTTTTTGCAGAACTGTGCCTCCCGATTTTACTCAGAGTTTGAGCCAGTCTTAACAAGACCTATAATACCATGCATGTTCTAGCTGTTTTAGCACATTTTTTCTACGGTTAACTTTTCTTCCCCTAACTCAGGCTGTTCCAGCTACACTGGCCTCTTGGCCTTAGGGTCTTTGTAGTGTCTGTTCCTTTCGCCTAGAATATTTTCCAGATATCATCTTGGCTTGCTCGCTCACTCACTCAACTTTATTTTTTTGTTGCTCCAGTGTCATCTTCTAAATGACTACCCTGACCACCCTTTTAAAATTGCATTTGTCCCCCAACACCCCACCTGACTTTCCTGATCACTTTTAATAATATCAAAGGACAAAATTGCAACAAATTCAGTTATAGATCTAAATGCCTTTTATTTATGATTCATAAATGGGGGCAGCCTCCATTCTACAAAATAGAATAAGAATTCCCATCAAGTAATGGTAGAACAGTGAGTTTGTAAGGTGGAAAAAGGAAAACAGAATAGAGAAAAAAAATCTGATGGGTTAACATCAAGTTACTTCAGGTTACATTTTTTTTTTTTCCTAAGAGTTAAAGCAAAGGGCACTTTATTATACTGACTCAGGTAGACTGGAAACTTTTGTTTTCAGGAAAAACAGGTCTGTTTTGGGATCTATCTGCTTCCTTAAAGTTTCAGTTTGATTATGTGGCATTTAGCAAGAGTGACTCCATTTTAGTTTGGTCTGGTCTGTTGGAGCCTCCTGTGGGAGCTCAGTCCAAACTAAGGGCCTCCCATAATTTTTGTTTAACAAAATGCTACATAATGTATTTATTAGTTTTTTTTTTATTTTATCAGTTACCAACTGATAAATGCAAACTCTGAAATTGTAACAATACATTTCAAATGCCTAATACGATGCCTCGCATGCAGTCGATGCTAAATATTCATTTAAAAATAAATAAATAAATGCATAATGGCATTTTAAAGATTTTAAATATGGCCATAGGAATTACATTATTCTAATCTTGGTATAGTGACAAAGAAGGTTATAGAATTATATTAGGATGCTTTAATCTTTAAGCCAAAATTGTTTGTGTGGTTTCTCTCATATAGTTAATGTTTTGATATGTGTGAATGTTATTTACATTTTAAGCAACATTTGTATTTTCTTTCAGATAGCTATTTTATGTTTGTTTTTGTCATTAACTTATTCTCTGTGCCTGAAATTATTATTATAGTATTGGGTAGAGAGAAGTGAGAGATAATATGCAATCTGTTACACTATGCTTCCAACTTGACAGTTTTGTCAGCTCTGAGATTTGCAGTCCTGTACACCAGTTTGATTTCTTTAAATGACACATTGAACAATTTTTGCCTTTACTATTTGGTATAAAAATTAAAAATAATGGTTTCAAATATAAGTTATTTTTAAAAACATTAAATTACTATATTTTTAAAACAGAAACCTTAGGTTCTTATTTTGACGTGAGTATAAATAAATATTCTTCTGATCCCTCCCAACCTAATGAGGCTGTGATATGCTCTTATCCCAGCAACTGTTACCACTTTATAACAGATTGGCTATCATATAAACTGAGTAATTTCTTAGTCATCATTTTAAATATAAAATTTTCTGAAAAATATTGGGAATGAATTTCCTAATCATCACTTATAATATAATCTCTTCTTGGGTCTGATTAATATGTACTTTAGTCAGATGTTTATCGTGTGGACAGAAAACTAATTATTCATTTATAAAAGGGACAAATAATGTGGGTTTTATAATTTCTTTCTTTTTAATCCCTTTATTTATTTAAAAATAATAAAATTAACACAATTTATTTTTTGGTACAGTGTGATTTTAAAAAACTCCTGAAAACACTATTACAAATAATGAATAAACAATGTGTTTTTATATTTAATATAAAACTTTAATATTTTTTCTTATTTATTATTATTGTTTTTTTAAGGTACATAGCATATTAAGAAATAAAACAATTCATTATTTATAACTTACAAAAGAGAGGTAGACAATTCTAATCTTTTAATTTAGGTTAATTACATATTTTTTGGCTCTGATAGTAGTTTGTGCTTAACCTTATCAAATTGAATTTATATTGCTGGCTTTGTGATGTCTCTCCAACTAAACCCATATATATGGTCATTGAATACATTTTAAAAGTAAATATATTGATTTATCTATTATAGGTGCTCAAAAATATCAGGTAAGTTAATACATGGTGTTTTATAATGTGTATGTGGTGAACCATAAAAATATATATGCCAAAATGTCGACAACCTAATAGAAAACACATACACACCAAAACACGTAGTGAAAATTTTCCTAAGATTTGCTGAGTGATGGAATCCTTATACAAAAGAGCACAAACTGTATAATTCTAATTATATGTAGCTTTATAACAGTCACACTTAGTCTTTGGTAAGGAAAAATCAGAACAGTGATTGCTGTTAAGAGATGGGGGCAAAAATTGAGTGGGAGGAGCATGAGAGAACTTTTCCAATGAGTGACTATGTTTAAAAGCGATTTACACTACATGGTTGTATACATTTGTCAAAACTTGTAGAATGGTACAATTGACATTTATACATTTAATTGTATGTAAATTTTACCTAAAAAAGAACTACAAACAAATATTGGAATTTTTAGTTAATAATAAGCATGCCAAAGTGTTTATGCTGGTGTGATAGTTAATTTTAGGTGTCAATTTGCATGGATTAGGAATACCTAGAGAGCTGAGAGCATTATTTCTGGCTGTGTCTATGAGGTTGTTTCTAGAGGAGATTTCATGTGAGTCAGTGAGCTGGGGTGGGGAAGATCACCCTCGATGTGGGCAGGCACCATTCAATCAACTGGGGCCCCAGATAGAACAAGAAAGCAAAGGAGACGTGAATTTTTTTTCTCTCTCTCCTGGAGCTGGGACACCCTTCTCCTGCCCTTCAACATCAGAACTCCAAGCTCTCTGGCCTTTGGACTAAGGGTCTTGCTTGCATCAGTAGTCTTCTGGGTTCTCAGACCTTCAGCCTCTACCGAGACTTAACGTTGTTGGCGTTTCTGGTTCTGAGGCATTTGAACTTGAACTGAGCCACTAGTGGTATCCCTGGATCTCCAGCTCGCAGATGGCCCATGGCAAGTTTTGCAGCCTCTGTAATGACATGAACCAACTTCCCTAACAAATTTCCTCTCATCTATCTATGTATGTATCTATCTATCTGTCTTTCTTATTCTGTCTCTCTGGAGGACCCTGACTAATAAAGATGATGAATGTCTACAGAGAACAGAGACAGGTAGCAGACTGTGTAATTTCTCAATGCCCACTTTTTGCACATTCCTTACTTATCTTCTGCACAAATTTAAATGTGGAAATATTCTACCTTAAGGTAAAAGCTCTAGGAAAAAAAATGTATATAGTACAAGAAGCAATACACACTAGTCTTTGAATACAGCCCCTGAACTGGAGGTGTGCTGATTGGACACAGAATGTTTAGAAGGAATATTTTTCACATCCAGCATTGGATTAGCCAATAATGTAAAGAATATAGACTATAATGAGAAGCTTTATTTAAGAAAGCATTGAGTATCTTTGGTTTTCCATTAATTTTCTTTTTGATTTACATGAATATTCTGTCTCAATACATGCATATGGATAAGGAAAGTTATTTTTAAGCAAAATACTCAATGCAATCATTGATACAAACTGTTCATTCAATAACTCAAACCAATCTGGGAGTTATCACCAACTTCTGACTCTTCCAAAATCCAAATTTATTCAACCAGCAAATTCTACCATTTTTACCTTTTAAATATTTCATGAATATTTTCCCTCATCGCTTTCTGTATTATCACAACTCTGCTTCAGACTTCCATCACCTTTCACCTAGGTCGTTTTAATAGTTATTCTTTCATTGCCTTTATGCTGGGCCTACGCCTATCTTCACAGAGGCTGTTGTTTCTCTTATTACTCAGATCTTAGTCATTTTTCTTTTATCAGCAGTATTCTATTTCTGTATCCTAAGAAGTAGAAATCCTTAGCATGTAATTTTCAACTGAATTAGAAGATAATTTTGCCATTTTGTGTTCTAAGTGACAGACTAGCATAGAATTAAAGGATGTGCACTTTGGAATAAGGAAAGTATTTCAATGCTGGCTGTCACTTTGTTGCCAGATCTGAATGAACTGGGCAGGATTCATAATCTTTCTAAGTGTCAGTTTTCTTATCTCTAAAATACAGATGACAAACATCCCCACTTCATGCTGTTGAGAGGACTACATTAGGTAATGAGGTAATAAAAGCAAGGTGCTTAATTACTATAGTTCCTGACACAAGTAAGCGTTCAATAAATGCCAGCTATTATTAAATTAAATTTATTACTGAATTGAGAATGTAGAGAAGAGTTTAGTGTCATAGATTATTTCAATTTTTTAAACTTTTACTTTGACCAATTTAAATGTGCTTTTGTAACAAATCACTTCTGTAAGTCTAGACATTCACCTTTCTTTGTATCATCTTCAGATAAACAGATCTCTGAAATATTTTCCCTATAAACTGATTTTAAAATGATTTTAACTCACATCTAGAATTCCTACTAGTAAGAATAGACACTAAAAGATAAAAATATGTAGTGAATAACTCTGTTCATGGTCGAATCATCCAGCAAAATTCTACGTAATTTAATTTCATTGTGATGATTAAATAATCAGAAAATATGTCTTTTGAATTGTGTGGACTTTTAAGTAGTTGTTTGAGGATAGCCTCTAAATTTATAAAAGATGATGTGCGGCCTTTTCTCATGTGAAGTCCATTTAGATGCACAATATGTATATAGTTATGTGGTTACACAATTGCTTTAAAGAACAATTCTGAAAGAAATTATGGCAATATTTCTTTATGCTTTATTCATTCAGGTACATCAGAGTTAAACTTAACATTGGGTATTATTTTTGGTTAAGAAAAAGTTTTCTTCAAACTTAAGGACAAAATTTATGAAATTCAGTCTAGAATACCTTTATTTAGCATATAAAATACATTTTCATTTTGAATTTTGTTACTTGATGTTGAGACAATGTTAAATTTGACAGTAGTATGAAATACTAGGTGATTTCGAAAACTAAAATACAGTTGTCCCTTTGTATCTGTGGGGAATTTGTTCCAGGACCCCTCACAGATACCAAACCCATGGGTGCTCAAGTTCCTTATAAAAAGCGGCATATTGAGTGTGATGCGCACCTCCTGAGGGATGGACACGCTTGAAGCTCGGAGTTGGGGGAGGAGGGGCAAGGACAAAATAGGTAACCTAAACATCTGTACCCCCATAATATGCCAAAATTTAAAAAAGTGGCATAGTATTTTCATATAACCCATGAACATCCTCAAATATACTTTAAATTATCTCTACATTACTTATAATACCCAATGCAATGAAAATTCTATGTATATAGTTGTTATACTGAATAGTTTAGGGGAATAATGACAAGGAAAAAAGTCTGTACACATTCAGTACAGATGCAGCCATCAATTTTTTTTTCAATGTTTTTGATCTATCATTGGTTGAATGCATGGATATAGAACCTAGGGATACAGAGAGCTGACTGTATCCATCATTCTATAATTAAACACTGGTTTAGTATGATTCATATTTTTAAAAATTACATTTAGTTTTATAAAGTTTGTTAACAGCACAGAGTCACTAATTTGTTAAATTATAGTTTTTCAATTGCTTAGTATTTAATATTAACCATGTTTCATTCATGAGCAAACTTCATCTCAATATCTAATTATTTATGGTAAATAAAAATATATTTTAAAATGTTATGTATATAATATAGTTATAAATTAGAGTGTAAATAAGAGTAGTTAATAAATGTTAATTTACATCTTATCTCTCAGTTATCCCAGATTATTTCATCCAGGTAGCCATTCTGACATTATAAAAGCTTTTCAACTATAAAGTATCGGATGCTTTATCCTATTACTTGCATCATTAAGGTCTTTCATAAGTAATGGTCCTGTGTTCTCTGTAGTATCTAAATTTCAACAGGTTAATTATATGCACAACAGGAGAGCAGATTTTACAATTTAATGAAGAATATCTTTCAGTTGGGAACAATATCCGTGAGCAGTATATGCAGAGGATTTTTTATTAGATTTCGTGTTTATCATAGAGAATGGCTTCTCTTTGTATCTCAGAGTGATTTACCAAAGCTCACAGCAGCCAAGTTACTTGAAATGTTTATTATATTTATACTATACCAGATGTTTTACTAGAAGAAAAAGCATTTGGTTAATTAATCATTTTTATTCCCTTGAAGAATAAGATCAGTATACCTTTCATTCATATATATATATATATATATATATATATATATATATATATATTAGTGTGGAAAATTGCCAAGCTTATGAGTTATGAATTTCTATACTATGGAAATCTGTGAACTTAAAAAAATCATGTGGAAAGTTGCCAAGCTTATGAGTTATGAATTTCTATACTATGGAAATCTGTGAACTTAAAAAAAAAATCACTCAACTAGTTAGATTCTATATTTTACTATGGGGATAATATTATGATGAGTATTGCCATTTTTTTTTTTCTTTTGAGACAGAATCTTGCTCTGTCACCATGGCTAGAGTACAGTGGCATCATCATAGCTCACTGCAACCTCAAACTCCTGGGCTCAAGTGATCCTCCTGCCTCAGCCTTCGAAGTAGCTGGGACTACAGGTGCACTATTTTTTCTAGCTTTTGTAGACACGGAGTCTAGCTCTTGTTCAAGGCCGTTTCAAACTGAACTCCCAACCTCAAGTAATCCTCTTGCCTTAGCCTCCCAGAGCGCTAGGATTACATGTGTATGCCATTGTGTCCAGCCAAATATTGTTATTTTTAATATATGTAATGGCAAAATGTGTGGCAAAATTTTAAGGAATATGTTTAAAATGATATATTTTAATTTCATTTACTTAATTTTGAATAATCACTGAGTTTGCCTCATATAAATTATATTCTGTCAATCATCAACAAATCTTCAAACAGCCAGGAGGTAGAAGTATACAGATGGATTAAAAACATGGACTTTGGAGTCAGACTAACCTGGCTTTCTTCAGTTATTGTGTGACTTCTGACAAGTTTTTTAGTATCGCAGAGCCTAATTTTCCTCAATTATAAAGTAAGCATAAAAAGGCATAAGGTTTTCTTAATTGAATAAGGTAGCATTTTAAATGCCTAACAGAGTAATCACTCAGTAAATTTGAGTATCTTCCCCCTACCATTTGACTAAAAAGAGAAAGCAAAAGATAAAAATTTAAAAAGCGATAGAAAGCAAATCTCTTAGTATAAGCAATGTTAGATTGTTTTATCACTCAGCAATACTCAAAATAAGGCCTTTTTTTTTTCCTATATACCCAAATTGTAATTGTGTTCCCTTTCAGTAACAAGCAAATTTGCCCTCACTTTGAACAATAGGCTTGTTCCAAAACAATTCAAATAAGTGCTTAAGCTAATTATTTTGTATTCAGGCTCAGAGCTCCAGGGTATGGCTGGCATGTTTCATTATGTAGTTTGTGTCTAAAATTTTCCCTTTCTAGAAACCACATATCCCACAAACCTGGATGTGGTATAACTATTCAGTCATGACTTACATCCATTGATATATTCTCTGTAATTCTGTTACATTTATCATACAAAATATGGAAGGAGAGCTCAGCTCTACCATTATCAATTAGCATTTATATCCTTAATGTTTTGAAGGTGAAAATACCATTAAGTATTTGGCTTCTATTGTTACAAAATACATTTGTCTATACTATTCTGATTTTTGTATTGTTGAAAAGTCTTAACAATGCCTGTTTAAACTAAAATATACCTTTTCCCAAATCCAACTGCAGGCTCTCTGATTGCTCCACCTTGAAGTTTAACCACAAACAATACTGATCCTTTCAAAGTCAGCAGGCAACAAGGAATCCCACGTCTACAGTGAGTGGGGTCTCAATCCCGTCCGATTGCTCTAAGTAACAAATTGGATGTGACAGAGTGGTGGTCCCAGGCCACAGTTTGCTGACTGAACTGCAGGTTTCCCCTCCTGTCAGCAAGCACCATGTCTGCCTAGGCAACATGAATGAGCTTTCTGTCTTTCTGTCCTGGTTTGCACTTTGGTTTCCTGTCTAAGACTGAGCGAGGTCCAAGGCATCAACTAGCCTGCTTGGATTGTTGAAAACCTACCTGATTCACATAAAGTCCTATTCCTCGAAGTTGGATTTCCCTCATCATTTTACTTCTACCCACTGCCTGGGGTCCTTTCCAAAAATGGACCAATTGCTCTGCCATTATCCTGTGTCTGAGCATCTTGCTGTTCGTGAATGCCAGCCACCAAATTCCACCCAACAGAGAAATCTTCCATCAGGGTTAAGCCTATTTTCCATATGACTTCGAGCATTGGTTCTTGAATGTGGCTGTCTATGGATACCACCCAGGAAGGTTTACAATCTCCTGATACCTGGTCCCACACGCAGTCTGATTTATTTTATGTGTATTGCAACATAAGAACAGGAATTTTTATGATCTTCCCAGGTGAGTCTCATGGGTAGTCAAGACTGAGAATCACTGATTTAGAGTGCTGACTCAAGGCCTCTGCTCATGCCTGCCCTAAACAGAGTTATTTCCCTAAGCCTCAACTACTTTTTCTCCCCTACTTACTTGTCTTCTGCCTTTCTTGGAAATCCGACTTGTCTTCATAGCTGAGTTTGTTTGAGTAATGACAATTGCAGAGTTCTGATATTTGTATTGTTGCTGTTATTCTTGTTTGTTTTGGGTTTGATTCATTTATTTTTTAAATTGTGAAATGAATGGAAGAAAGAATTGGATTATTTCAAAGGAATTGTGATCAAAATCCCATGGCTGCCTCTGAGCTGAAGACTGAAAAAAATATTCTACCAATTGACAAGTCAAGGATATACGGAGATAAATTTGGGGATCATTGTATTAGCGATGTCCAAAGTAATGTGTAGGGAAGTATGCAAGATGGTCTATTAGCCTATCAAAAATATTAGAAATTCTATTTATATTGTTATTTTGGTAGAAAACAAAATAAGAAAAAGTGAGCTTTGATAGATCATCCATCCAGCACGTGGATTGATACTGGTGCTCTCACTTAGTCCTTCATTTATTTGATTGCTTGTTTTGCAAGTTATGTCAGAGGAGAGCTCTGCAATGCATTGCAGCTTTTGAGTGTGCAGTTAGATGGGTATAATATGATATCTAGCATTATGAAAAATGCATGCCCTCATAGGATGGACATGGCTTGAAACAAATCTCTTAACTAACTGTATAGGTTGAAAACTATTGAAAAAGACAGAACATAATAGAATAAGAACATGTGTAATTTTGGCTTATAAAGACTATCATGAAAATAGCTCCATTAATTCAATTCTTTCATTATTTTTATCTAATAATAGCAAAATAAAGAGGAATCATATAACCAGCTTATAAAAAACTGAGGCCTGCCAGCAACCACATACATGAGCTTGGAAGCTCAGCCTTCAGCCCAGGTGAGCCTTGAGATGATTGCAGCTCTAGTTGACAGACGGCTCGATCACAGCCTCATGAGAAACCCTGAGGTATTTATTAACATAGTTCCCTGCTTTTTTTTTTTTCAATGAAATAAAGTGAAAAGATATAGTTCATGATTTTAAGGAACTACTTTTTATTTCTCACTCTACATCTCCTTTTTCTTTCTTTTTTTTTTCTGCTCAGTTTGGATGCCAGATGATTTGGGATATACTTGGAAAAAGCACCTAATTTAGTGTTGCTTCTTTCTCACTTATAAGGTGGGATTTACCATGATAGTCATTTATTGGGTACTGATTATCTGCTAAGAATCTACCATATATTATCTCATTTATCCTCACAAGAACCCTTTGGATAGCGACTATTATCCCGACTTTTTATTTTAAGAAATAGGTTTAGTGACTGATCATGACATGTGGCTAGTAAGTTGAGGTTGAAACTCACCTGAGTCTAGCTCCAAAATTCTGTTGCAACATACAGCCTTCCTTGGTATGCATTTTCTTAGTGAGATTTCAAGTGTTTTATTAAGAAAATCAGGATATGGAATCAAATTTTGCATTTTCCAAGAATAGAATATACGCACTCCAGAATAGGAGAGTGGATGCCTGACTGGAAAAAAAAATCAGTCAGGTTTCTCAATGACTGAACCCAAAGTTGACTAAAGTCAAGAAACATCTTGTACTTTTATTACAGTTACAATATTTTATACAAATGTGGTGGATTTTTTGACTAATTATTTATAAAGGTGGGAGAGATTTCAGGATTTTCTACCTCTCAGTGTGAAAAGACTCGTGATGTCTCTTACATCTGTATTAGCCCTTAGCTTTCCTTTTCTGAGGGAATACATCTTTGTGCAAAGATCCTATGGTTGGAGTCAGTCAAATGTGGCTTTAAATCAGTAAGTTGGTTATTCTCTCTGAAACTCAATTTCCTCATCTACAAAGTGGAGGTCATAAGCCCGGTATTCAGAATTGTTTTAATGATTAAATGTGTATTAAACAAAGAGTAGTATGTAGAAATTATAAATATTATGGTTTTACAATTCTGAAATCCAAATACTTTGAAAATAAAAGACCCTTAAGGTATGAATGATATAGGGTACATAATATATTTTTTTACTATAGGCATTTTGATGAATTTAATTATGAATTGGAGCCCCAGACTCTAGAAGAAATATGATGTAATATATGGCATATGCACCATTTAACTTTTTAAAATCTCTAATATCCTCAGTTTAAAAAAATATCTGGCCCAAAGTTTTAGAAAAAGTATATGGACTTATTATTATTATTAAATGCAATTAAAATCTAGATTAAAACTTCTGTGTAAAACAAACTCTTATAGGCAGTGATACTATTCATTAGGTTTTACACTGAGCTTTCAAGATTTATATTAAAACACTTCGACTTAAAGTGACAAAATTATCTTTACGAGTGGCAATTGGCAAAATTAATATGACCTTTTTAAAGCTGAAGAAATTGAATTACAGAGAGATACATGTAATTTAGGTGAAATTAGGTTAAAAATTATGATCACAGTTGGGATTAAGAATTTTTAATTTATTTGCTTTGTGTTTAGCTCCTTGATTAGACACCTCTCATTTTCAACTCAAGTACTTTGGGGAATGATCAATTTTGCAAAAAAATCTCATTGGCAAGAAGATAATAGCAACTTGTCTTCTCTATATTTATTTTTCTCAAATTAAAACACTCAAAATAAAATTTCAGGGGGAATGTTTGCATATAATATTTATATTTGCTATTTGTTTAAGCAGATAGTTTTAAAACTGCACTATAAAAATATGTATGATATGTAAGAAAACATGAACATCCACATGCACGTCTACATTTCTATGCTCGTTAGCCATCTAGTGGCTTTAAAATAAAATTCATGACAAAAGTGGAAATTATGTTATGTTAATTACTACTATGGAATATTTATTGTGTAAATTATATAGTGTGTTTTTAGCACTTTAACACAATCATTTAGATAAATTTTGAAGTTGAGTTTCATTTACAAATCCTGCTTTCAATTTTTTATGAAGTCGGCCTGCTCATTTTACTCCTCACTTTCAATTGATACAAGCAAAATTTGAAATGCTTGCCATTTTCATTTATCTTCACTCCTTGTAGACAACTGTGTCACTGGTAGACAAAAGGATAGGTTCTTTTTTGTATGATAGAAGATTTGCCTTTCTTGCCACAGGATTGCAATAGAATAAAAGGAAAATCTGAGGAGTGTGTTGTTTCAGTATGAAAGGACAGTAAAATGGAGTTGTAATTTTGAATTTATGTATTTTCCCATCAACAGACTTCTTGATGTACAAAAAAAAAATCACTTGCCTTTGTACAGAGTATTCTGTGTACTATGCAATTTCATCTGTTTTATAACATCAAACAACCAAAGCTATATTAAAATATCAAATATAAAGAGTATTTGGATTATTTTGCATTTTGGAGCCCTTACATTATTGCTGAGTTATTGGAATTGCCTAGTTAAGGTCTGTGTAATCTTGTTCATTATTTTGTAGATTGTTAGATTTTGAATGAGTGTTTGCATGTGTTTTTATAACTTGGCAGGCTTATTTACACAGATAGAAGAAGATAGAGATATAATGTGTTTAATTTTCTTCAGTTTTTGCCATGTGCTACAATTGTGGAATCACACTGCATTAACATCTATGAAAATGCTGTATAAACAGTATTCCATGTGTGCTTATATGTGAACTCATTTATTGATGAAATTAATTTTTCTTTAAATTCAAATAAAGTAGAAAAATATTGTGGTAAAATCTTTATATTTATTAATGTAAGCCACTCTAACGAAAGTTATTATTTGATCATTCCTAATTAGCTTTATAAACCATAACTGAAAAGTATTAATTTGTAAATTTTTGTATGTTTTCTAGCTATTATCTTTGCAAATTCCTAAGGACTATTCACGTGTCCATTCTGAGCATTGAAAACTGTCTCCTCATTCCATTGAGGACTCTGGGTCATAATTCTTCAGGGCCACATTGGTAAGATAAACTCTGTTTGGATAACACCACTGTGCTTCTTCATCTTAACAAGGGAACATAGACTAAGTTCAGTTGTATTAATAAAAATTTGGATTCCAGGCCAGGGGTGATGGCTCATGCCTATAATCCCAGCACTTTTGGAGGTAGAGGTAGGAGGAGTTCAAGACCAGCCTGGGCAACATAGCAAGATCTCTGTCTCTTCAAAAATAAAATAATTAGTGGGTGCAGTGGTGTGCACCTATAGTCCTAACTACTCTGCAGGCAGAGGCTGGAGAATCACGTGATCCCAAGAGTTCAAGGTTATGGTGACCAGTGAGCTATAATTGTACCACTGCACTCCAGCCTAGGTAACAGAGTGAGACCCTGTCTCTAAAATGTGGTATATGTATACCATGGAGTTCTACTCAGCCACAAAGAACAATGGTGATCTAGCACCTCTTGTATTATCCTGGATAGAGCTGGAGCCCATTCTACTAAGTGAAGTATCCCAAGAATGGAAAAACAAGCACCACATGTACTCACCATTGAATTGGTATTAATTGATCAACACTTATGTACACATATAGTAGTAACATTCACAGGGCGTTGAGCAGGAGGGGGTGGGGAGGAGGGGATGGGTATATTCACACCTAATGGGTGTGGTGCACACTGGGGGATGGACATGCTTGAAGCTCTGACTTGGGGGGGGCAGCAAAGACAATGTATGTAACCTAAACATTTGTACCCCCTTAATATTCTGAAATTAAAAAGAAAGATTTTGGGAAAAAAATATATTCTAGATGAAAAGGAACTAAAATATTCCCTATATTTTTTTTTTTTTTTTTTACCAATTGCTATATATGGAAAGATTATCTATTGCATTGATAACCTTATACATCTGCGGTCCCCAACCCCTGTTAGGAACTGAGCCACAGGGCAGGAGGTGAGCGGCAGGTGAGCAAGCGTAGCTTTATCTGTATTTACAGCTGCTCCCATCACTCGCATCACTACAAGAAAGGATTCTGCATTATGGTGAGTTGTATAATTATTTCATTATATATTACAAGTTAATAATAACAGAAATAAAGTGCACAATAAATGTAATACCCTTGAATCATCCCCAAACCATCCCCCTACCCCCCATCCATGGAAAAAAAAATTGTCTTCCGTGAAACCAGTCCCCAGTGCCAAAAAGGTTGGGGACCGCTTTTTTACATTATCATCTTTATCCACTGACATTGGACCCTGCCTCAGAATCACAGTTTTATTTAATAAGATAGGCAACAGAACTCAACATTTGTTACAGCAATTTTAAAGTTTACAGGTGAGTAATAAGTGCTATATTCTTACATGTTTTCTAAATTTGCATCAATCTGTGTGAAGGATTTGCTTATTTTTTAGAAATTTTGAGTTACAGTACATCCATTTTCTTGTGGTAACAATATATTACAGAAAGATGTTCATTGATGATTATTCCAGAATGAGAAGACAATATGTATAATATCTCAATATGTTTTTTCTTTTTTATTATTTTCTGAGGTGTTTTTAGATTATCAATACTAGTTGACAGCAGATGTTTCATTGTTACAAGTTAAATGAACAGGTGCCTTTTTAGCAGTCAAATAAGAGAGTCTTTCTGCAGCATCCTTGTGGATATGATCCTTATTGTCCTTTTTAATTGCATAATGGGAATTTTAATCTTTATATCTCTGTTTAAATTAGTTTTAAATACATAACACATTTAAAAGTTGGAAAACCTTAACTACTTATATTAGAGATTTTTATGTTTAAATTACTTAATCCTTTTCACACAGAACTTGCAAGTCATTTCTTGAAAGAATACTGCCTGTGAGGTAATTACATGAATTAGATCCTTGTGCTTATGGTTTCTTGGCCTTCAGTGGATTATTTGGCTAGAATTATTTTGAGGTGTTAGAAAAAAGATACATAGGAAACAAATTTCAAATATAATGCCTCCATTCAGATAGGGCAGAACATGGCAAGCCCTTTCTATTGCAGATGAACAAAAGAAATTAGGAAATCAGAACCTTATCTAGGAAAAATAAATAAAAATTTAGAAAGTAATCCTCTTGGAAGCTTTCCCCTGCTTCTGGCAAAGTAGGAGGCTCTTTATCTAATTACAGGAGTGGAAAAGAATAAAGAAGAAAAAATTTGCAATAAATCCAGAATGTTGTAGCAGAAGAAAAAATAAAATTTCTGTCCCCTTGAAAAAAATGGAGTAAATTGGGACATAATTTACTCACTAATCATAGCCAGTTGATGTTATTGGTGACATACTGTTTGGCAGAAGGCACAGTTACAAGGTGTTCAATGCTATGTACTCCCACTGAGCTAATTAACCCACCTCCAGGATTTAGCCATGGGCTCCATTTTCAACAGAAGGATAGATCCAGGCCTCTGCATCATTTGATTACTTAATGTTCAAGCACCTGAGTACAAAACTGAGAGCATTGAGATTGGATAGAGTTGGAAGCACCTGTTACACATTTCTCACTTCTTCTTCCATTAAATATAATAGTTTCAGAAATTCTGTTACAGTGACATTTGGTGAAAAACCATCAGTGCTGTCATTTGGGCATTAAAATAATCAACTGATTTATTGACTTTAATTAGCTTGCTTTTCCTACTCCAGTATTAACTGAAATTTGGAATTTAAGAAAAGAGACAGCGCTAAAACATGCTAGTATCCATCTGTTTTTCTCCTTAGTAAATTGAGTTGTTGGTAGCAGTTTTATTATTATAAATGTAATATAACTTAAAATGCATATAAAATATGTATGTATTATTTAATGTAATTATGATTATTTTGGTGATGCCCTAATATAGGAACTTTACATTAGGCAACACATAGAATGTTTTCATTTGGGAGTCTAACGATTGTCCTATAAAATGCGAATAATATCTTAGCGGTATTATGAAAATAGATTTGGTCTTGGGGAGTCTCTGAAAGGATCTTGGAGAACCTCCAGACTGTACATTCAGAACCACTCTTCTAAATCCCATCATCATCTTTTTCGGGGGGTAGAGAGGGAGGGTCTCACTCTGTTGCTCGGGCTAGAGTGCAGTGGCGTCATAGCTCACTGCAACCTTGAAGTCTGGGCTCAAGTGATCCTCCTTCCTCAGCCTCCTGAGTAGATGGGCCTACAGGCACACTCCACCACACCTGGATAATTTTTTATATTTTTTTAGAAATGGGACCTCCCTGTGTTCCTCAGATTAGTCTCAAACTACTGGCCACAAGAGATTCTCCCACCTTGGTCTCTCAGAGTGCTAGGATTACAGGCGTGAGCCACCACGCCTGACCTCTACCATCTTTTTATTGTCCTTCACTCTGTTAGGTGCTCTGTTCTGTTTTTACCCAGTTTAAACACTGTCTTATATATAAAATTAATTTCCTTACCTATAATTCTTTGCCTTACTAGCTTGGGAAAGCCACAACCATGGTTAAATGCCACTTTGCCCTATTCCACAGCTGTATCTATGCAGATGAACCTGGAAAAAAGTCACACAAGAATGGAGTTAATCTCACTTGGTGTCCTTAAAGCTCTCAGTATTGCCAGGCAGTGATACTATGCATCACAGACTCTTAGATGCCTACCTCTCACTTTCCTCTCTCACTGCTAACCGCCGAAATGTCTTATGCTTACTCTCAATCAATTACCTCCTATCTCGCTGAAGAAATCAAAGCATTTGGAAAAGAACTTCCACAGATTCCTTCTGCTTTATGTAGTTGCCTCTGGCATCTATTTGGTAGCATATGATGTCTGTTACTATCCTTTACTGTGGGAGAACAGGCCATAAGCTTGTCTAATCAATCACTCCATGGGAGCATAAATCCTTTCCCCTCATCTAAGCAAGGACCTGTCTCTA
The DNA here is from genome assembly GCA_004363605.1 of Indri indri. Taxonomy (NCBI): domain Eukaryota; kingdom Metazoa; phylum Chordata; class Mammalia; order Primates; family Indriidae; genus Indri; species Indri indri. Next base: position 131,291 of record RJWJ010000661.1, on the reverse strand, counting down.
AGAATTATCCTCATTGCCTTTTACATTACCAATATTCCCTCTCTACTGGAACACTCCCGTCCGCATACACACAAACTATAATATCATCTTCTAATTTTAAAAGTTTCCTCTTTTGACCCAATTTAACAAGCTACCATCCCATTTATAACGAAAATATTCCAGAAGTCACTGATAAGCCCTGTCTTCAACCTCCGCCTCCAATTCATTCTTTAGTACTCTTGAATCAAGCTTTCACCCCTGCCTTCCTCAGAAACTGCTTCTGTCAATTTCACCTCCACCTTGCTAAATCTAGTGGTTAATTTCCAGTTTGCATTATAATGGTCATATCAAAAGTATTTTGTACGGTCGATCACCTTTCCTCCTTTGATACACAGCTATTTCTGGGCTTCTCAGACACCACTCTCCTGTGCTCCTTCCTCAGCTTCTGCCTGACGTCTTAGTTTTGGCATGACTAAAGTCTCAGTCCTTGCTCTTCTCTTATCTCTACTTGCTATTTTGTTGACCTTTTCCAGGTTTTAATACCACCTATGTACTATTAATTTCTGAATTAAAATTCTCAATCCCAACCTCTCTCCTGAACACCAGATTGTACAGCCAGATGCCCTCTTGACATCTCACCTTAGATGTCAAATTGACATCTTAAATTTAACATGTGCCAAATGAATTACTGCTCTACATCCACAAACTTTTCTCATCTCAATTGATAGAAAATCTATTCTTGACAATAGGCCTTAGAATCCTCATTAATGGCCCCCTTTCTTTTCATCCCTCATCCGATCCATCATAAAATTCTGATGGCTCTACTAAAGTGTGACTAGTGAGACTGAGGAACCAAATTTCAAATTTTATTTAATTTTAATTAATTTTAATTTAATAGTGGCCTATGGCTAGTGGCTATACCATATTGGGTAGCACATGTCTAGACTAACCACTAAAATAATAAAGACTGTGTAATTAATGGGGAAAAATAAATTGATAATAGTGTTCAATATATCCAAAAGAAGGTAGGATAGGAAAGAAGAAAAAATATAGACCAGTCAGGATGAAGAGGAAGCAAACAGGATGCTTGCATGCTAGATTCACTTATATATTAATATTGTATGTGCCTACAGCAGTGCCTGGCACATGGTAAGTACTCAGTAGATATTGAACGTGTATTACTATGACTGTTTTTAAAAATTATGCCTGCAGTTAGTAAACCAAAAGATAGATTAAGATTTTTGTGTGAATTTTATTTTATTCCTTATACTTCCAAATCCCTAAAATTAATGTTCTATGTCACAACTTAAGAAAATACGATCATCTTTACTCATCATTCACAAAAATGTTAGTTTTAGCTGGCTTAACGCCCCATGGTAAGTGTTTTCCTAACATAGAGTTCTTTGCACAGATACTAAGATGTTGCTTGCATGAGAAAGTGCTTTGCTGCTGACTTTTGGAACTGTAATTATATACAACCAGATAGAGAATGTCCCCTTAGTAGCTGCAGAAAGGCTAAGTTTCTTTATATATTATTTAGATAATTTTAGACTCTGGATAGATTATGGATAAATATATTTTCTCCAACAAAAATATTGCTAGTGAAATTTGTATTTTCTATTGTTTTGCCAATAAACTTATTTCTGTTACTTAGAAGGAGCTGTTTCCTGAAGTTCTCCTTGGCTTGAACATAATTAATTTATTTTAAGGGAATCATGCCAAGATAAATGCCATATGTCAAAACATACCTTTATTGCCTTCAAAACCTAAAGTTTTGTTGAACACCTAAAAGAAAAAGAATAATAAAAACCTAAGGAAGATTCTGTCGTTTCATTCATCAATATAACTAATTCAGGGAAACGTTTTCTTCCCCTGTGTGGTAGTATTAAGAATTAATTTATATGGACACATTTACAACTGTCAGAACTATTGAATGGCGTGATGTGTACCATTTATCAAACAAAAATTTCTCAGTAGCAGTCTGTAGTGATCCATTCTATAGAGTATATAGAGTAATACATATTATTTATCACAATGTAGTTTCTTTTCCTTGTGACTTTAAATCAAGTTTAGTGTCCCCTTGCTATTCCTTGCTAAAACTCAATGCTTAAAATTCAGTATCCTCTTGGGAAAAACACTTTAATGTGCTTATCATTCAGTAAATTCTGGGAAAATATAGTCTACATTTTTATTTTATTTTTTGTCAGGCCTTCCCTCTTGGGTATCTGGAAAAATGAGAATTCTGCTTCTTACATTAATAATTTATTAGTCATGAATACATGATCTTAGTGTATATATATAGTTACATATATATTAGCGTGTGTATATATATACATACACACACACACCTCTCTATTTAATGCTCTCTTTCTCTACTTATCTTCTGAAAAATGTATTTTGTTAAGTTAAAAATAAATCAATCCATAATCTTCTAACTATATTTAACTCAGACCCATAATTACGTGAATAAAATGTGGATTATTCCCTGTTGAGGAATGGATAAACAGAAACCACTTCTCTTGACATAAACAAATTTAAAGCCTCTTAAAAGTCTCAGTATGGACCATATCTTCTGGGATGTAAATTACCCTTAATAAAATAAAGTTAACTTATATTGAAACCAAACCATGTTTTACTTTACAATTTGCTTAATTTATTTTTCATATGAGACAAACAGGAGTCTATTCTTGCTTCTTGTTCCTTTATTACCTTTTTAGGATTATTTTTAAAGTTCTGATACATACCAGCTCATAGGGGAATTTCATATTTTCAACCCTGTTATGTTAGATTCTTATTTAATTTTTTAAAGAAAAATCTCGATGCTTCTCTATAGCCCACAGTAATTAATTTCATTAAATTTCTAGAAAAAAAATGGTAATAAAATAACAGATTCCTCAATCATGAACAGTATGAATTTCTGGAATTTAAATTGATGTCATAGTGTTGCTAGGCTGAGATAACAATTAGGAAGCAAAGAGTCCTTGCTTTGGAACATAATCTATGCAGGTGTAACTCCTCTCACATCCAACATGTTCATCTTACTCTCAGGAAATGTAGTCACTTTGGCCTTGTTCAGATTTACCTGCATATGCTTTAAAAATGAGCTTTATAGCTAGAATATAACTTTATTTTTCATAGAAACAAATGGATATGATGTTAATACAAGGCTTTATTGAAACACATATGCTTATAAGCCTAAACAGGAATTTATCAAAAATATCCTTATAAATATATAAAGTATAAGGATCCCACAGCATATTAAATTTAAAAAAACTTAGACACAAATTACATATTTTAACCAAAAGTAGATCAAAGCAATTGAGAATGAGTCAAGGTGTGTTGGTTAGAGCATATCTGGAATCTCACATTCAGTTTTATATGCCACTTCTAAAGTTTTGCGTACAGAGCAGAATGTAGTAGAAGACAGTGACAGGGAAAAATCAGGTGGTTCCAAATAAAATTTATGTATTTATTTATTTATATACCTCTCTTCTGTTATACATATACATTTAAGAGGTAGAAATTCAGACAGAATGAAGAATCAAGAGCAAGAGAAAAACGGAAGCAAGTATGTAATGATTGTGCAGTAATGTAAGCTTTAATGACTGCATATGGTTTTGTGGCTACATGGTCTTTAGAGTTCTAGAGTTTTCTAACATCCATTTATGATTATTAATCTGACTCATATTGTCCTAAAACAAAAAATGAAATGCACACGAAGTACTCAGTCTCTTCCTGGCACTGAGCCTGAAAGAAACGACTCACACGGCTCTTTATATTAAGAACACTGAGTCATGCAGAAGCAATGTCCTCAACATCTCTCCAATAAGAAGTTCCATATGCTGCTTAGGGTGTCTAACAGTGTAAACTTAGGACAAAATACTCTGTGAAAAGACGTCCTTCAAAGAGCCAGAACCATGTTGCATAAATGCAACATGTTCTGCACTTTTAGCTTAATTCAGAGATAAAACCTAACTATCAAAACATGGCAGACTTGAGATCGAGTCATTGGGGATGTTGAGGAAACTTTGGCAGTGGAGGCAGTGGAGGCAGTGGAGGCAATCGTGTGATCTGCACAGCAGAGTACTTCAATGAACCAAGTTTGGAGGAGGCAGCCTGGATTTAATTCCATCCATACCACCTACTGGCTGTGTAACTTGAGCGAATGCTTGAACCTCTGTGCTTGTTTCTTTTTAAAATAGAGATGATGATCGTATTTCTACTTCATACAACTGCTGTGAGGATTGAATAAATAAATACATGTAAAGTCTCAATAAAATGGGTCTGGCACTTGTCAACTGAGCGATAAATGTTAGCTATTACTTTTATCTTCAAGTACAAGAAGGGCTAATACAGTACACAAAAGAGGATACAGGCTTGATCTGTTTAAGCAATGGAAATAGAATAAATGCAGTCAATCCTCATTCACGGACTTGGTATTTTGTTAACATTTATTTGTAACCTCAAAATCAATAGACAAGGTGTTGTTGTAGCCATTCATGGACATGTACAGAGTAGCAAAACATTTGAGTCACCCAATTTGAGTGGCTCAGTTCCCATCTGAGGTTAGCAAAGAGATACTCTGCCTTCTTGTTTCGGCTCTCATATTATAAAGTGTCCTTTTCATGTTCTAGTTACTGCCATGTTTTTCCCATCTTTGTGCTTTTCTTTGGTGATTTTGTTGTTTAAAATGGCCCGAAAACATAGTTTGAAAATGCTGTCTAGTGTCCCTAAGCTCAGGAAGTGACGTGACTTTGAAAAGAAGAGCTCTGGAAAGAAGGAAAAAAGAATAAAAGGGAGGCAAGCAGGGTCTGGAAGCTGAGCTGCTTGTTAGTGTTAGATGTGATGTTGAAACAGAAATTGGATGGCCATTTTCCCCTGATTATGTAGAGAGGAAGGAAGCCGATTCATATTTCAGGTATGAGTCTAACAGCTATGAAAAAAAATTAAGATAGGTATAGAAAACAACTATCATTTCTTCATAGCGAAAATACCAGGAAATTGTACAATATTTAAGAATAATGTTTGATTTTTATTTATTTTTCAAGTTTGAAAAAAACTACTGCTTATTTGTTGTTGTTGTTTTGTTTATTTATTTGTGCTTAACTGATTTTTCAAGTATTTGTGCTTATAACTGTGTCAGGGCAAGTTGGGTTTTCCTGATTTTACATACAGTGTCTACAATATGACAAACTCTAAAGTAACAAGGTTTTGAGGAGTTTTTATTTTGCTTAAGAAAAGCTGTTGTACTTGGCATAGTCATGACTAAGCTTACTGAGCTTGCTATAAAACTCTTGTATATGCAGCACTGGTCTTGTTGAGAAGGAAGAATTATCGGAGTCTATTGATATTGTATCTCCACACCTGGTTATAGGTCTAATTCCTAGTTTGCAGCTTAAACAACATATGCTCACAGATGAGGAGGGCAGGTGGCTCAGCCTTTGTACCTACTCTCTCTACACTTTTGATCAGGTGGCTTTTGTAGAAAACACTGATTTAATTTTATAACTTACAATTCCTATGCGATTCAAGATTGTTTCTCCAGACTGGGCAGCAGTGTCTTTCGCTGAAACGGAAGGTTAAAAAAGAGTACTGAGGGTCCAGGGTAGGAGAGGCACCTTTTCCCTCTGTGTTGCAGAAGTGCATTTACTATAGTTCAAAGGAAATGTGCATTCATTGTTTACAGCTGTTTCTCAGAATGGATTTTTTTTTTTTCTCTCTCTCTGCTGGCTTTGTAAAAAAATATTGCACATACTTTGGTGGAAACCAATTCAACTCAAATTTGAATCAAGTGCAATTACTTTTTAAAATATATGTAACATTTACAGAAGTTAGAGAACAGAATAATACAGTGTATACATTTTATTGTCACCACCAAATTTTGAATCTAGAACATTGTCAGTCTCTTAAAATCACCTGTGTGGACTTTCCTATTCCATCCTATTTTCTTACCTTCAGACTTCATCACTATTTTGAATTTAGAGCTGATTAATTTTTTTCCTTGCTTTTTTAAAATTTTGTTAAAATGGTTTTATCACTTTGCGTATGTGTAGACAATCCATATATTATTAGATTTTGCTTGGTTTTGAGCTCAATAAAAATGTTACCTTATTGCTTGTAGTTCATATCTTTCTCAAATAATATTTTTCTAATATTATTTGTGCTGTTGCAGATAGCTATAGTTCATTTATTTTCATTCAATAATTTCAATAATGGCTGTATAACACTCTATCGTTTATAAATCACGACTTGTTTATCTATTGCCTTCTCAGAGAACATGTGAATTGTTTCCTGCTTTAGCTATTACAACATCTAAGTGCCTGTATTTTGGCACATCTGTTCGAGAGCAGAATCATCGGGTTGTGGAAAATGCACATGCTCCTCTCTACGAGGTAATGGGAAATTATCCTTCAAAGTGGTTGAACAATAAACATTCATACCAGCTGCATAAAAGAGTCCCATTGATTCACATGCACACCAGCAATTGGAATCATCAGTTATCTTAATATTTGCCAGTCTACTGGGTATAAATGGAAGTAGTGACTAATTACAGTCTGAATTTATACATCTCTGATCATCGTCAAGGATGAGCAGTTATTCTATGTTTAAGGTCTTTGTTGTTTCCTCCTCCGTGAAATGTGTATTCATGATTTCCAAAGTGTAGACTTTATTTCCAAGAGCATTCTTAGGTTCACAGTGAAATTGAGCAGAAGGTAAAGAGATTTCGTCCTTCCCGCACACAAGCACAGCCTCCTCCACTATCAACATTCTGCCTGCTCATGAGTTTTGTACACTTCTCTAGTGATTGGGATAAGTTTTTTTCTGGAAAGTCATCAGTTTTCTAATTCCTGGCTTGTCTTTTCACTGTTTTGTGGTGTTTTTTGAGGAACAAAAGTTCTTAATTTAAACATGCAGCTTATCAATCCTTTCTTTTATGGTTATCACTTGTCTGTTTCATTTTCAAAACTATTCTATCCCAAAGGCCATGAAAATGTCTTCCTATATGTTCTTACAAAAATTTTTCCAGTTTTACCTTTTACATGTAACACGTTAAGCCATCTAAAATGCGTTATTGTGTATAATAAAGTAAGGCTCTAATAGAACACTTTTTCATAGCAAGAATATAGTCCAAGCTTACTCAGGATCTGATGTCCTCCAACTCGAAACGGTAGGGCTTTAATAAACTTTTATTCTGATCATCCCTTCCTTATATGCATGCTATATTGTTGCCCATTATTTTAGTTCTGTCTTTATTTTCAAATTCTACATATTAGGCATTTTTTAGTACAAATAATATTTCATTTACCTATAAGCATGCTTTTCAATTTCTTTGTTTTCCATTCTTGTGTCTTAAATCTTCCTTTTATAATAATTTTCATTTTTCCTGAAGATCCTATAGGACATTGTGGGCTATATTGAACCATTTGTTTTCACACTGAGTGAAATAAGGAGTACTTGGCAGATTTCAGTAGAGAAATGACATGGTTTGGATGATCTTTTAACAGGGCCATGCTGGTAGCTCTGTTGCAACAGAGGTACAAATAGAGATAAGTGGGCTATCAGGTAGGAAGCTATTGTATTATCCAGAAAAGAAACAGTGAGAGTTTAAACAAGATTGGTAAGAGCAGAGGTAGGAAGGAATGGATATATTTGAAGATAGAAACTACGGGATTAAAACATTATTTTGCTATGTTTTTCAAACACCTTCATAAAATAAGATATAAAAATAATGCCCAAAATTAGTTGCAGGAAAAATGCAGTATTCAACAAACATGCATAGGCTTTCTTTTGGCAGAAAATATATAGTAAAACTGTCCTTTGCTTTTATTTTTTTAGCTGTCCAGGAACTGTAATCATTCATCACCTCTTCTGCCCAATGTAATCTGTTTTCTTTCTATTGATAATTCTGTTTTGTTTTTAAACATACTGTGTGTTATGTTGAGTTATAAAATCTGACTTGAATCATTTTTTATCATGGCTTATTATATAGTTTTTGGTACTCTGGTGTTCTGAATATTTAATATTTTAAGATTTGACTCTGGTTTTCAGCACACTCATGAGCTTGAGATTTTATAAGTAACTTTAGTTACTGGGCAAAACTATCATCCATCTTGAATGGGGACATTGATAACGATTGTGTTGCTGGAGTAAGTGTGGATTGCTTCAGTTTTGGAAAATAGAGAGTTTCTATAAGGAAGTGATTGGATGAGTAAACGGAAAAAGAACAGAGCCTAATAATAGATCAGCAGAAAGGAGAACATTAATACCAAAGTTAAAGTAGTTAAACGAAGACATTTTAGTTCCTAAACTATGTGAGATTAAAAAAGTTCACTTTTGCTGCACGTAATAGGAATGTACCAGGCATTATACATCTGTGTTTATAAGAGCATCTGTGTGCACAGGTCAAATTGCAGTAAAGCAACTTTTTGTTTTTTGTCTAGGATTCTTAAAAGTTGCATTGTTTCTATTAATACTAAGGTAGAACATTGTGAACTCTATGAGCTTGATTTGAAAATGTAGAGCTCTTACAACTTCAAAATAAACTGGAGAATCATCGGTAGTTTCATCACTAGAAATAATATAATATAAAACCATCTACTAAGCCTACTCTGAAACTGTGGGGTGGGAGAGGCCAACTTTAGTTAAAAATTTTTAACCAGCCTATGAGTGAAGAGTCAAAAGGGCAGAGAGAATGTCCTGGGGAGAAAACTGTAAGCTTAATAGAGAGAAAATAAACACTGGTGTTAGGTCAGCCTAGTGGCTAATACCGGGTAGCAAGAGCAGGAGGGGCTGGAAAGTATAAATGCCATGTCATAAATTGGGTCAATGATGGTAGTAAAAAGCAAAAAAAGTGAGTAAGTTTTGGATACATAACCATAGGCACAGAGGTATTCAAAAATAAAGGTCCAGGGTATTGGCCCAAGTAGAAGCCATGGAAAAAATGAGGATCCATATATACAAGGATCCAGATGAATTTCTGCTTGACAGATAAGGTACTGTGCTTTGGCTGCCTTTTATTCTTGATTGCAGATGTTTTTACCTCTGGACTTCAAGATTTCAAGCCTTTAGACTTGTTCAAGACTGTGCAAAAGTGTAGCTTAAAAATGGTAAATGCCTTGCACATTATAGGTGTTCAATAAATGTTTAATTAAATATTTATTTAATTTACTTAGAGCATGCATCTGAATTGCATCTTGTAATATAACCAAATGAGGAATTTGTGTTATTGATCAATAGATGGTTGATGGAAAGGAGGGGGAAAAAAGGAAAGAAAGGAGATGGAAGGAGAGGGAGAAAGAAAGGCAATGAGTTTCATTTTCTAAGTTTTATGTCACAACATTATTCCACAAGGTTTTTGAATTTTTAAAAATTTTTCAGGATGGAGGGCTTTTTGTGGAAGAATAGATAGAAGGATCACATGACAAGAATTATTTTTAATCCCCAACTGGAATACATCTATAGAATGAAGGGCAAGTAGGTAACAGGGCAGGGGAATCTAAACATCATATATGTATATATGGTATTTAAATATATTTAGATATGGTGTTTAGATGTATATAATGAACTATTGTATGCATGAATGTCTCTTCACATCTCATGTAAAGCAAGTTCACTGTGCACTGGTTACCAGCTTGTCTAAACTTAGTGAGATAAAACACACATGTACACAACAAGTTATAAGAAGCAGATTGATTACTTACAGATGGGCAGCCAGGGACAACAAAAGTCTAAAATTCACTGCTATCTGGTACCTCAAGGCTCAGCAAAGCTTCTCAAGGTGGCTCAATTCTTGTGTGTACATGTTCCACATATACCATAGCTGAGGGACCCCAGAAAGCAGCCCACCCTGGGTTTTATGTCCTGGGGTCACATGAGCTACTAGGCTAAAGCATTGAGAATAATCCTGATCTAAGGGAAGGCTGGAACAGAGCACAAGCTATTCTGGCCAGTCCTTCCTATCTCAGGATGCTGTATTTCCAGTACATTCTCTAGTTATTCTTGAAAACTGTAAGAGAGAAAGGGGGAAGAATTGGGGAAGTCCGAGGCTACCTGGAGAAATTTCCTATACCTCAAAGTATAAATTCAAAATGGACTTTAAGTGTAAAAAAGAAAATCATTATAGGGCTGGAAGATAAGATTGAAGTTTTTTTTTTTATGATCACGAAAATGGAAAGGTTTGTCTATGACCATAAATCCAAAAACCACAATAGAAAATATTAATCAAGTGTAACGACTACATATAAACTCAAAACCTTAGCATGGAGGTTTTAGCTAAGAGCAAACCAGCAGATCTAAAGAGGAGGACCCAAGAGAACGACATGGCCCAGTGACCAGAGAGCAGGGAAATGGGGATGACTCAACAGATGTCGATGTCGAGAGATAGCAGGGACCACGTGGAACATTGTGCTTTCTACTAGATGCCAGCATGATGACAATCAAAGACATGACCACATAGGTGTGGCAGTACGTTAGCCCCCTAGAACTTAGACTTAAAGCTAGGCATATGAGGAAGAAGAAAATTCCTGAATTGACCAAGATATTCTAATTTGACTAAGCCTGCAATGATTAAGTTTTTGCCGTCAGGCAGAATGAGGACTCAAGAAATAAATTAAGTTCATTTTTCAATTTGTTTTTACGTAAAACCTTCTTTATATTAATAACAAAAAAGCACTATAATGATAGAATGCAAAAGAATTATTTAATTTTATTATATAAAAATTGAAACTTTCACAAATATACCATTAACAAAGTCAATAATACAAACAAAACACTGCCAAAAAGTATTTGCAATGTGTATCACAGAAAACAACTAATCTTTTTAACAAATAAAGAGCTTCCCCAAATCAATAAGAATAAAGACATACAACCCAAAAGAAATATAGCCAAAGACTAATTATGGAAAAGAACCTATGACAATTTTTCCAGCCTCATTATATAAATTACATTCCATTGCCAATATTTGGCAATACACTGTTCTTGAATGTTGAATATCTGAGAGCGCTTGGGAAGACAAGTGCTCTCAGATATTGCTGATAGAAGTATAATATTAATAGGTTCTTACAAACTCTATGGGAAATTAGGCACTATATAATCTACCTAGCATTTCATCCTACAAATTTATTCGCACATGTGTGAAATGAATATATATACTGGTTTATAGTGCTGCATTGTTTATAATAGCAAATGATTGGGAGCAAGTCCACATTCATCAATGAGGGAACAATTAAATAGATTAGGGTAAATCAATACAATGTAGTAGTATGAAGCTATATAAAAAGAAGGAATAAATGTTTTAAATATTAAGATGGGAAGATTTCTTAAGTGAAAATTTTACTACATACCTACTTATGCATTTTAAATTTTGTGAATATGTTGTTATATGACCTATTCAAACGAATTTTTAAAAATTAGATAAGTTATGTATGTCTTTTTCCCTTTGGGTAGATACCCAGTAATGGGATTGCTGGATCAAATGGTGGTTCTACTTGTAGCTCTTTGAGGTATCTCCATATTACTTTCCACAGAGGTGTTTGCAGTCCCACCAGCAGTGTATGAGTGTTCCTGTCTCTCCACATCCATGCCAACATTTATTGTTTGGGGACTTTTTGATAAAAGCCATTTTCACTGGAACATATACAGTAGTAACATTCACTGGGTGTCAGGTAGTTGGGAGGAAGGAGAAGGGGATGTGTATAGTCACACCTAATGGGTGCGGTGCACACCAACTGGGGGATGGACATGCATGAAGCTCTGACTTGGGTGGGGCAAAGTCCATATATGTAACTTAAACATTTGTACCCCTGTGAGATGCTGAAATAAAAAAAAAATAGATGTTACATAATAGTTCTCACATAAAACCAATGAAAACTAGAGAATTGTTCCCTTATTTGAGGAGCAGTGGAATAATATGTTTCTTCAACCCCTTCATTATAAAAAAAAAAAACTGCAAAGGCAAATCATAGTGTGATACCATTTTTTCATCTGTCAGATAGGAAAATTTCAAAATTTGACCACAGACAGTGTTGGTGAGGGCCTGGGGAAAGAGGCAGTCTAGTGCACAGCTGGTCTGCCAATCCTGTGGCTTTATCCCCACCAATTTCAGGTTTTATGTTTATTTATTTATTTTCTAACAGAGACTTTCTCCCATGGTAATAGATTACAATACCAACTACTTTCTTTCCCATACAGTCTTGCAGCTAATGCATGAACATGTACAGACAAACAGAACCTGACAGGCTATCTGAGACTTGTTTTTATTTATTTTTACAACAGATAGGAACACATGGAAGTAGAATACTCTTCACTTCATAGGATGCTTTCGATGGTGTAGCAACCATTTGCAGCCATACAGGGAAAACCTAAACCGGTCTTTCATTCAGATTTGTATTACATGAAGGTGGTATGTCTGTAACTTTCAGCCACTTTTAGCTACATGGTCTTTTATCTGCAGCTGTTAGCATTCTAACTGATACATAAATTTATCAGAAAGTAGATCAAATGTAAGACATGGAGCAACTTCAAGTTATTGTTGTAACTCTTCCATAGGTCAAAGTGGAAATGTAGAGGAGTATAAGAGTGGAGGAAGATTGAAGGGAATAAACATTTTTGTTTTTATAGGTGTGCTCTCCTTTGCCTTAGCAACAATATTCCTTACTTGTGTGGTTTATATACATATGGCTTTAATCTTATCATCAGATGTAATTTGTGGGCATAACAAATGTTAATATAATTTACTGAATGAATGTGGAATTCGAGAAAATAGCTTCTCAATGAACAATAATAATACTGAGGGTAGTCTCTTCTACATCTTTGTTGATTTTATCTATTTCAGATGTCAGCGCCTCTTTGTGAATTGGACCCCTAAAAATAGTGATCATTTGGAATAGAGTCATATTACTGGTCTCTACTAAGCTATCCGGTGACTAGTAATTGACTTATGAAAATTCAGTCCATCTATGATTCTATGCAATTCTCTCCTGACTCTGCTTTCCTATCCTAAGAAGCAAAAGGTGGCTGAGACATGAGCCCAGTTTAGACAGTGTTTTTTCTCTAACATGGCTCTTGAAAGAGTGCATGATTTTGGGGGAATAGGTAAGTCACAATTCTTCTTATGTATGTATATAATGTCTTATATATTTCTGTATTATATGAGATACAGTATATAATGGATTTTAGGACATATAGCATATGTCTTACAACATCTTATACATGTCATATATGGTTGTTGCATCCATACTATGTACCTCACACTGTAATTGACAATGGGGATTCACAGATACCCACACATACGTATGTATATACATATATACATTCGTATACCATCATTTCCCCCTTAAATTTCTGATAGGACTAACTTTTTTTTCAATTAATGCTCGTGCTCAAACAGAAATTATATTCTGCTCTGTGTGGCACATGTTGCTTCGCTTTCAAGGATGTTTTAGGAAGATTTTAAAGTAATTTCATTAGTATTCCACTTGACCATCACCTTCCCACTCACCATTACTCTGTGAATTCAATTGCTTTTGCCTCTTGGACTTCATAATGGTCATGCTTTAGATGAGCCTCTAAAAAGAGTTGTATTGTAAAGGTACAAAATTCTAGAAAGGATGTGTTTAAGGACCCTTTAAAACAAGTAAGTCCCTAGATACATTCCCAGCTACTCTCATTTTATGACGCTCTTTGCCCATGTTTCATGATGAGCACACAGTCACATCAGTTCTGCTTTGACTGTACATCTTTACCATTGTCTCATTCTATTAACAATTTCTCACCCAGTTTAACTTTCTAAAGTTTACAATACCAGTGGGGGAGGAAGTCACAGTTGGTTTGTTTAAACTCTTTCCATTCTTTTTTTATTAATTGAAAAAATTTTAATGAAATCATATATATTTACCATGAACAACATAATGTTTTGAAATATGTACACATTTGTGGAATGACTAAATCTGGCTAATTAACACATCTGTTACCTCAAATTCTTATTTTTCGTGGTGAAAGGAGATCCTGTCACTTGTGACAATGTGGATGAGCCTGGAGGACATTCTGCTAAATGAAATAAGACAGGGACAGAAAGACAAATACTGAACGATCTCACTTATATGTGGAATATAAAAGAGTTGACCTCCTAGAAGCAGGGAGTAGAATGATAGTTACAGAGGATGGGGATAAGGGGGATTGGGGAGATGTTGTTCAAAGGATACAACATTTCAGTTAGATGAGAGGAATAAGTTCAAGTGATCTGTTGTACAACATGGTGATTATAGCTAATAACATTTATTTTTACTTGTAGGTCCCTCTTTGATGGAACTTAAAAAATTCCTTTTTGTCCCATTCTTGGCAAGAACAAAGAATAATTGGTCATATTCCAATCATCTCCCTTTTATCTAAAGGTCATCATACATTCATCTTCTGTATCCTGTTTGGTTTTATCCCAAACCCTCCCTGTCATTTTTAAAGCATATCACAGCAAAAATATAATTAATTACACTTTAGTGTATTATTGCAAGATGCTTTATTGTCTTTTCTTCCAAATTTGCCTATATTTTAAAAGATAAAGAAATAGCACAGAAATTTCTCAAATTTATCTGATTTTAAACCACTACTGGTATTCATAGGCATTTAACCAAATTTTTTCACTCATTCTGAAACACCAGCTCCCTTCAGATATCTCTAAAGAGTGTGTATTCATAGGATTTTTTCCACCTCCATATACAAAGCAGTAGTGTTTTTATGACCAGCAGAGCACCTTAATATAATAAAGCTTTGTTTCATTTAGCCAACAAGAATAATAGGTTTCCTCAATCTCTGCAGATGTTTTGTTTCTTTTTTTAAAAAATCACTCATCTACTCCAATTAGAAACATTAGGAAAATATGATATACACTCTTTGTGGGCTCTAAACTTCTTTCTAAGTAACTCTTTAAGCTTCCACTAGCTCATAAAATAACCACAAAGAAATGTCTTTTATTTACACTTCAATGAAAGTACTTGACAAAGAATTTTTGAGTAAATTTGGGCAGAGACACATGTAATTATGGTATTTGTATCATAAGCATTGGTAATACTGCTAATAATTATAACTATTTTTAGCTCCTGGACAGCATTAACACTAATGCATTTGAATGGTATGTGCATCTTAGTATGGAAAGCAGTTCAAATGGGTATCATTTTATGGCAAAATTGCTTAGAGTAAGTGAATTTCCTTTCTCAAATAATTTTCTTTTAGTGCTAAGGAGGAAAAAACTCATTAGTAGTCATGGAACATTCACTGCCAAGCCATTTCCATTTCCTTGAGGAAGAAAAAGACCCTTTAAAAACCATTATGTATAATGATAAAGAAGCAACCGCAGAAGGATGTCTCAAAACCCATGGGAACATGGGAGAGAGCATCAACATAATCAGGAATTGTTTAAAACAGCTTTGTATGTGTGTGTGTGTGTGTGTGTGTGTGTGTGTGTGTGTGTGTATGTAAAATATATATATATATATATGTAAAATATATCATGAAGGGCATATGGATCCAAGCTTATTATGTTTGCAAATGGATACACTATTTCTCAATATCAGTTATTTGAGAATTAATCATAACTATAAGTACCTTAGTCTATTTCTGGACTTTCCAATATCTTCCACTGTTCTTTGTATTCATGTGTCTGTCAACATAGGTTTGATTATTTAGGCATTATACTATATTTTCATATTTGCTAAACTAATCTAACCTCATTGTTCTTTTTTTTTAAGAGCTTTTACATATATTTAAAGCTATATATATGTTGTGTGTGTATACACACACACACATAAAAAATCACCCAAATATATTAGAAAAAGTGAATATCATATATAGTAAAATGAATAAATGAATGTATGTGAAAATCAATGGATTTCTCTGTAGTATTTTTGTTGTTTGTTTTACTTTTAGACAGGGTCTCACTCTGTTGCTGGAGCTAGAGTGAAATGATGTTGTCATAGCTCACTGTAATCTCAAACTTCTGGGCTCAAGCAATCCTTCTGCCTCAGCCTCCTAAGTAGTTGGGACTGCAGGCATCCACCACCAAGTCTGACTAATGTTTGCATTTTGTAAAGACAGGGTTTTTCTATATTGCTCAGGCTGGTCTTGAACTGCTGGCCTCCAGTGATTCCCCCGCCTGGGCCTCCCAAACTGCTAGGATTATAGGGGCAAATCACCATGCCCAGCCTATAGTAGTTGTTTTCCTTTCTACTTTCTAGTATGAACTTACTGTTTATGTTCCCCTAAAATTCATGTGTTGAAGCCTAATCTCCAATGTGATGGTATTGAGAAGTGAGACTTTGGGAGGTAATTAAGTCATGAGAGTAAGGGCTGCATAAATAGGATTAGTGTCCTTATAAGAAGAGATACTAGAAAAATAGTATCCCTCTCAGCTGTGTGGGGATACAGGAAGCAGGTCTTCTGCAAGCCAGGAAGAGGACCCTCACTACCAATCAAATCAGCTGGCACCTCAATGTTAGACTCCCCAGCTTCCAGAAGTGTGAGGAATAAATATCTGTTTTTTAAGCCACCCATTCTATGGTATTTGTTGTAGCAGCTTGAGATGACTAAAATACTTACCAAATGTTATTATATACACTGAAAACCTCACACAAGGCTTTCAGTGTATATAACCATTTTTACTTTTAAAAAGGAAAAAGAACATCTTTCTGAATTCTAGTTGGTGTATATACTGAAGCCGTACAAGCACAGACTACACTCTAGCACCACACTTTAGAAAACACTTTAGAATATGATTTCTGTTGAGGGAAAAGCTAGAGTCAGCAGGAGTAATAAATGTATTATGTACATATACATACACATATATATTATATATATATATGTACACACATAATCTATTTATCTACATGAAATGGCACATTTGTTTGAACCTCATTTCATGGAATTTGCCTGGAACATGTTTTTTGCCATTTTAGATATTTCTTGATATTTTCTGTGTCCCATCTCACTTTGGAGAACCGAAAATGAATTGAGTAAAGAAAATACAATTAATTCTTGATTTTTCTCCAAGATTCAATGCTTCATAAGAACCTTCTCGAAAGCAGAGTTCTCAGTATTTATCCCATTATAGGGCACATTTGCTAGTTGTGCAATACTATAGCTGAGACTCAGTAAATGTGCGCTGAATTGATTTGATTAGCAGTAACAGGTACTTAGAATGTCCACCACAGAGTAGCTTGCCAAGCCACTATCTTCTTCTATCCTTTGAAAATGTAATCTCACTTAAGTTCAGACTTCATTTCTAGATGTGACATAAAAGAGTTCTCAATTCCCCCATCCATATCCATCCCTCTCAGTGCAAATTTTTGAGGTGGTTCTTCTTCAGTCATGTACAGACTCTTGAAATGCACGTTGCACTCTATGGTGCATTGTGCATCCTCTAATATTTTATTATTTACTGATTTTATTTTTTTAGGGTGAATGAATGAACTCATCTAACCAAGGCTGTAAATTATTCCAGAAAGCAGAGGCTGGATCTAACGTAGTAGTATTTTATGGTATATTGTCATATACAGTCAGAAAATGAATAAATAATTTTAGGAGACATTGAGAATTTACATTCTGGTAAAGTAAGCTTTTCTTTTCTGATCTATTGCCTGTTCAGTGTTTTTCTGCTTTAGATATACTTAATTTTTAAGCTAAGCATAGTCATGTCATGGCATTATTGACCAATAGTGTATAGTTGTATAAAAAACTAAAATTAATCTTTCAAGTGCATTTTCCTTGATTTTTAAATGCATGTATAATTTAAAGGAAATATAACCCACATGGTTTCATTCATTCTCATTTTAATTGTGAAAATGTTCACTTTAAGAGCTCTTTGAAGTTCAAGGATATTTTTAATAGCCCATTTAAGCCTTTTTATCTTTAAATTAGATTGCATTTTGCCAAGAATAAACAAAGATGAACACATAAAGGTTAGGGTTCAGCAAGAAATTTCAAACTCTCTTATTTTCTTCCATGTGTTCTAAACTTAAAAATAAAAAATAAAGTCTTTTCTCTAGCACCAACTGTAAAACGAACAATTGGAATATGGTAAGTGTCCTCTCTGCTTGACTCTATTCATTGACTTTGAGTTCTTAAAGATGTGATTTGCTTATTTGTAGAGAGTATTTTATATAGGAGATATTACATTATTATCAATTCCTAGAAAACTAACCAACATTTTATTTTGGGTGCTAACTTAACTGAAAAGAATATATTGTATGATTTTTTTGCTTATTTTAATACACGGTAAGATGCCTGTTCAAAACTGTTACTTTTATACTGTGTTTTTCTCATTTTCATGGTACTAAATTCCAAGAATAAAGAGAGAAAAATCCACTCCAGTAGGGAGGACAGTCAACAAATAGAAAATGATAAAGATCTAACAGACTTGAAGCACCATTGTGACAAAGCATAACACTTTTTAGGTCATAGATATTTGACTAATTAATTGCAAAGTATGTAAACAGGATGTACTATAAAATACAACATACATATTCACCTTTCATTTTCTCTTGCTTAATCTGTCACTCATATTCCCATCTCTATACCTCATCAAATATTATTCATTACTTTCTCCAAATTAATCCAAAGAAAGCAATAGCAGCACCAGAGCTTGCATGGCTGTGGCTTGTGGCTGTTTGTTAGTAGTAATATACCATATAGCTAGATGCATGGATAGGTAAGAGGTATTATGCCTTCAGCATGTTGAAATGTCAATGACGTAATAATCACTTCAGCTATTCAAGTATAACGTTTGTATAGAAATTAAATGATATGTTGAAATTCTGTTGTCTTACTGATACCTGTGTTCATCACAAGTAATTAAGTTATAAAATATACTCAATGTAAGATAAAAAAATGGAATAAAATATGAATAGTAAAATTTCTTACTTTTTAGGTAATGATAGGCTCGCAACATTGCATTGTAGCCATGGAATTATGTGACAGATAAAGAATAGCAATCATAAACCCTCTGTTTATTAAATCTACAATTTATTTAGCAATACATTTTATCCTTATTAATACAATATTTCCAAGGTTTATAATAATATCTGGTAACCCATAAATATGAATATTGGTGAAACATTTAGTAAGTAGATATGTGGCATTTTATAACCTACATTTTTCTTATATAACATTTTATAACCTGTATCTTTTTATGATAATTATTTTGAGATAGTCCATTTTATAAGCTAGGTAAACATTGAAATTCTATAATTTTTGATAGGATGGTATTATTTAATAATAATAACACCTGCATATTAAAATAATTATTTCCCATTATAAGAGTGGCCAAAATGGTGTGTTTTTAAAATAAAGCTAGTTTTTTACCATGTTAAGTAATTTTCTTTCACATATAAAATATATGTCTTACTAGATAATTCCATATGTATTATCAGACAAGTGGCAAAATATACGGCGATGTACATTGGGCTTTGCTGTTAAGAAAAATACAGTTGAAAACCATTGAGCTAAGTTACCTTTCTTCCTTTTCTGAGTGTAAACTATAACATTCTTATTTTTATTTATTATTTTATCTTTAGTTTCCTCTCTAATATTTTTAGCCTTTTGTAATTTACTTTGCAGAATGTCTTTTTTCCAAGGTATAATAACATACCAGGACCTGGCTATCCCATAGAAAGCATTTTTGCATATACTTAAGAAGTTCAATCTAGTATGGGCTTGACCATGTAATGAAAATAGTTCTCCATGAGTATTAGATAGTAGAACGATGTGGGTTTTTTATTGTTGTTGTTTGTTTGTTTTTTCTTATTTTCCCACCCATATATTTCTAGTCTACTTGGGCGAAGAAGATTGGGGTAGGGAAAACACTTTGCTCTCTGTGAACCTACATTTGGAACTCTCCTGTTAAACAAAGAAAAAAATGACCCCACTATAAACATTAGTACACATTGGTACTTTCTCAACTGCTAACCACATAGGAATTTAATGACTGTGGAAGAGAGTTCATCAGACATTTCAAAATCGACAGTCCCAAATAGGCTAATTCTCTGCTATAAATGGAATAATTCAATCCATCTCAAGATTTAAATAATAAGATGCAGGCTTGATACATGCTCTTGAATCAGTCGTATGATGCATGATGGTCACTGATTACTTTGCCGCAATAGTTTCAGTCAAGCATGGGAACAAAATTTTGATAAAATTATGCTGAAGTGAGATGGACTAGTGAGAACATGTAGATTGTAAGTATAGACAAATTTTTGAATGAGATTTTCTATAACAAGTACAGAGAAATGGGATGAAAAAAATAGGAGCCTGTGGGAAATGGATTTTTATTTTTAAGATATGATCTCTTCTCTCATATTTATATTTTAATGGGAATGATCCAGTAGGAAAAAAAATAATGATTCAGATAAGAAAGAGGTATGATTGCAGGAGCAAAGTCTTGGTACCCTAGAGGAGATGGGATAGAGTGCAAAGGTAGGAATAGCCTTTGATAACTGCAG
This sequence comes from Indri indri, assembly GCA_004363605.1. Classification (NCBI taxonomy): domain Eukaryota; kingdom Metazoa; phylum Chordata; class Mammalia; order Primates; family Indriidae; genus Indri; species Indri indri. The sequence continues at coordinate 110,826 of RJWJ010000661.1, read as the reverse complement.
AGACGATGCATCTTTTGAAGCAGGAAAAAAGGTAGAGGACCAAATTCAAAATCCTGAAGCCAACTAGAAGACTTCAGATTATCTTGCCATTGTCTTCAGCCTCATGAATCCTATTCTTTCTTTCATTGTCTCTTCTGCATAAACGGCAGACTTCCCTTGGTTCTTTCCACAGTCCCTCATTTTTCTCTCATCCCAAAATCTATACACGTTATCCCACTACCAAGACCACTCTCTCATCCAGATCTACCTCTTCCTGTTTGTTCAGCTAATTCTAACTCATGATTTAAGGCTAGGCTTACATATGATTTTCTTAATGATATCTTTCTGATCCCTAAAGTAGGCTGTAAGCTTCAGTTATGTAAATACACAACACTCTGTATTATTCTATAACATTTATCCCACCTAACTTACTTACCTGCCTTTCTTGCTTCCTTAGGCCACTGCTCTATCCTATAATCATTTACATGGTAGATACTTAATGAATTTATAGGCTGACTGGCCATCTTGACTAATTATATGAAATTCTACTCTTAGTTATTTCTTTAGTCAAGTCTTTAAATCCAGAAAGCTCTGTGAAACATGCATTTAGTATAAGGGAAGTTATTACACTGATGTCCCTTAACACAAAATTTCAGGTGAATAGGCAACCACTTAACAGAAAGCAGAGCAAGGCAGGAATGAAAGGGACAAATACACTCAGTGGGGACAGGAGGGATTGGTAAAGATCTAAAGTATTGGCTAAGGATTCAGCATGAAATTGACTTAATGGAAGGAATAAAGTCACCCTGTTTTCGGAGGAAAAAATACAAATTTTCCCCACACTCTGTTTTCAATTCAGTCAAAATAACACTGGTCTTTTCTTTTTTGTTAACCTGATCATGCTTCAGACTTATGCTCAATTTAGAGAACTTGATTACTCTTAAAAATGGTTTGGCAATAGCATTTTCCAGCTTGTTCCCATAAACTGAGTATCTGCTTTATATTATTTTTTCCCAAACTTGTTTTGAGAAGTTGAATGCCAACCAATTTTCCAATGCAAATATTAAGATTTTGTTTTCCTTCTATATATCTGACATAGCTACCTTTTTCAAGTTGTCCTTGGGGGATTATTAAGTATTCAATCTACATTTTGTGCATATGACAGATATTTATTGAGAACTTATTACATAACAGGCATTGTTCTTAATGCAGAGGGGAAATACATGCCATTTACTCTCTGCACGTTGACACAGATAGGCGTACAACTAATTGTGAAATATAATGGGAGGCAATTAGAACTATTGGAAGATTGCAGTGGTGTACCTTCAGAGCACAGATGAAGGAATAATAAATTGTCTTTACAGGATTGAACAAGCTGCATAGAGAACTTCTGAAGGGGCCTGTGCTGAGAGGAGTAACCCAAGAGGACATTCAAGCAAAAGGAAAGCCATGATCACCAGCACAGACATATCAAGTGTGTTTGGATAAGTGACTCCTCTGATGTGATAGGAACACTGTGTACACAAATGAAGAAGAATGGGGACATGAGACAAACGAAAGCTAGAGCTGAAGTTCACAGAACATTGAATGGCTTTCTAAAACTTAAAATTTTATTCTGTATATGATATATTGTAATTCAATCCTAGATTTCAAAATATAAATGATTTGCAGAATTGGTTGAAAAGTTGGGAAAGAAGGAGCTCAGTTAGCTGGTCAACACTAGGAAAGAGAGTAAGAGGGCCTGAGCTTTGGAGAGAAGAAACTCACATTCACCTTTTAAACTCCTCCTAGGTCCCTAACAGTGAACTGGATGCTTCAAAGAACGTCTGAGTTAAAACTTGCAACACTCTATGAAGTGGGCACTTGTACTGAGCAAAGCAGGTAATAATAACAATATATATATATGCTCATTATCTAAGTGCTCTTCATGAGTTTTAACTTACTTAATCCTTCGAGCAATCCAAATAGAGGTCCAGAGAAAGTAAGTAACTTGCACACAATTACATGATTTGTAAGTGGCAGAATTAAGATACAAACTCAAAGAGCACAGTTCCAGGGCCTTACCTTTTAACCCTATGTTTTGCTGCCTAAGAGAAAGTCAATATACTGGGCAAAAGGTTACAGTTGTTCATGGTTTAACAGTGGACATGGTGGGGTTGTGTAGGATGATGGCATAAGGAGTGAAGAGAGAAATTGTGAACCAGGTACTGAGTTCCTTTAAAAGCATTTTTATTTTAGTTGTGAATATGAAAAATAAAATTATATAACAATTTCTGATTTTATAATTTATACTTCCACTGTCCAGCATAGCATATTGGAAAAGAATACAGACTCCAGAGAGAGAATTCTTGAATTGAGTTCTGGCTTTGTTAGTTACTAGTTGTATGACCTTCAGGAAGTTACTTCTCTGTTCCTGTTTCCTTGTTTGTAATACAGGTGATATCAAATATTGGTAAAGCACTTTAAAAAGCGCCTTTTAAATATTTGTTAAATACAGTGAAAATAAAATAAACTCAAACCTCAATTGTAACAATCAATTATATTAAATAAAATCTTAATTTAGAGCAAAAGAATAAAAATTCTCTATGTAAAGGCTTCTCTAACGTATGAAGTGAGAAGAAGGTATATTTACATCTAAGAAAAGAAATGGGGCACCCAAGGTAGTTTCCTTGTCCGTTTGGTTCTGAATTGACTTTTCTTCTTCCTGAGAGGGCTGGGGACCTCTTTGTCTAAGAGGTTTACCGATAGTAAACATTGTGTAGAAATGGCTTATTTTGTAGCACAGTAACAGGCATCTGATGAATTTCTGCGAATAGCTTTCATAAAAATGAGCTGAAACTGCCCATTGTTGGGCCTCGAAATTTTATCATACATAGGTAAACATGCAATTATTTTTTTAACTTATACGTAACTGCATAGACTCATAGAAGGCTTTGTGGAAAGTGGAAAAATTCAGTAATTTTCATTTTATGAAATTCTCGAGCTGGTCTCAATTTCAGCACGTTTGGAGAAATACGTGTATGTATGAAATAGCAAGATAGGTTTTGAGTAAAATTTTTGTTCCAGAGAGTTTATCTTTTGACTTTGATTGAACCAAATCATCATCATAATCTCTACAGTTTTTAGAACTAATATCTAAATATTTATGTTTTGTGGTGAACGCTTGCATTATATTTGAGCAAAATATTTTTAGAATCTACAGCAAAAGAATAGTACCAATGTAGCATATCAAGTATAAAATAATCCTTGTTTTGTGTGAAATGATAGTAAAATGCACTAGGGCAGAGCTTGTGTGTTTATTTTCAAATTATTTGGAATCGTCCTGAATATTATAGATTTTTTAATTCCCCCAGTGCATTTCCCTTCCAAAACACAGCAGGTGTTGGATTGGTAAATAAATCGGGAAAGAAAATGTTGCGTGAGTTCAGTGAAGTGCTAACGTAGCTTACGGTAGTCCTGAAAGGATGTGGGAAAGGCCATTAAAAAATCCTCTGGAGACACTTGACAAGCAGCCTCTTCTCGTGCTAGAAAGAACTGCACATACGTGGCTGATTTTCTCACATTAGTTTCTGGGGTCATAGCTCCATCTAACATAAGCTGTTTATGCTTAGCCAATTCTGATTTCCTCTTCTGACATACATAATTATATCTGAGCTCACATACAGGTTAATAAAAATTCCTATGTCTTTTATTTAGCAAACAGGTTAATATATGAGGAAGAGATAGGACAGTAGTTTTAAAATGTACAAAAAGTGAGTTGTCACTCTCATTGTCAATTTCATTCTCACTTTCACACTAAGATTTACAACCAAATCTTACTGTGAGTTGTTGCATTGTCTATCATTTAATTGAAACATACAGTTATAGCAAAGCAGATAATTTTTTTACACAGATGTTGATAAAATTTTGCTTAAAATATTATTAATTTTTGATATACATTTGTTTAAAATATTCTGTTGTAAGAAATGCAACATCTTCGGAGAGATAGCTTTCACAATTTTCCTGCTGAATCTAGTTTTAAAATTTGCAGTCTTGGCCAGGCGTGGTGGCTCATGCCCATAATCCCAGCACTCTGGGAGGCCGAGGCGGGAAGATTGCTTGAGCTCAGGAATTCGAGACCAGTCTGAGCAAGAGTGAGACCCTATTAGAGACCCTTCTATTTCTCTACTAGAAATAGAAAGAAATTAGCTGAACAACTAAAAATAGAAAAAAAAAATTAGCCGGACATGGTGGCATGTGCCTGTAGTCCCAGCTACCTGGGAGGCTGAGGCAGGAGGATCGCTTGAGCCCAGGAGTTTGAGGTTGCTGTGAGCTACCGTGATGGCACTGCACTCTACCCAGAGTGACAGAGTGAGAAAACGCTGTCTCAACAGCAACAAAAAAATTTGCAGTCTTTAGTTAAGTTGACAATGATGAATTCCGATTTTTTACTTCTTTATCACAATAGAGACTATTGGTCATTTGGAAGTAACACAGTAAACAATGTTATTTTCTGGTGGAGAAAGTTTGAGAGTTGTAATTAGCATATGCACATGTAAGAAGATAAAATATTGATATAAATAATTTCTAATCTAGAGTCTTCGCTCTTTTAAGGTTTGTGGATCCCAAAGAGGATCTTTGTAAAGCACATTGGTGGATTAAGCTGCAAACAGCAGAAACTGAGTGAAAGCAAAATTATCTTATGTAAATAAAAAATGGTCAGGAAAATACGGGTATGAGGATGAAAGGGGAGAACTCAGCTGAGACGGTGTTGTAAAAATCTCCAAGAAGGATTAAGTCTACAGGCAGAATAAAGGTGTAGAAGAAATGTAGCAACTGCTTTGAGGAGTGGGGTGTTAGGCAAAAACAATGTTTTAAAAAGAATGTTAAAGAAGTTTTGTTTTATGTGCTCTACCTAAACCTGTCCTATGAAATCTTCAAAGAAAATCTTCATTACCCTCTAATGCTGTTATTTTTAAATTTTTATTTACTGGTCATAGTGGTATAAATATTTTTCCTGTCATTTGTTTATTAAGGTATTACTTATAAACAATACCATTTATTTATTTTAAGTGTGCAGTTTGGTGAATGCTGCTAGTTTATATAATTGAGTAACCATCACCATGATCAAGATATAAAAGATTCCTTCACCCTAAAAAAGTTTCTCCTGTGCCTTTACACCCCATCACCTTTCCTAATTCTGGCCCCAGGCAACCACTGATCTACCTTGTCACTATAATTTGCCTTTTTGAGAATTCCACATAAATGGAATTATATAGTACATAATTTTTTCTGATTTTTCTTTTCACTTAGCACAGGGTTTCTTGATCTTTTAACTATTGACATTTTCTCTATTTTTTCCTCTGTTCTATTTTATTGATTTCTACCTTTATATTTATTATTTCTTTCTTTCTGTTTGTTTTAGGTATAAATTTCTTTTTCTAGTTCCTTAAGGTTTCAACTTAGCTATTGAAATACCTGAGAAATAATAATGGTGAAGAGACACTTAGTCGATTTACTTTCGTCTGTAATTTTCTGCATTTTCTTTGAATTTTTTTGTTGTTGTTGTTGTTGTTGTTGCTTTGGTAGTAAACTAAGGTCTAAGCAACTTTAAATAATAATTGTCTCTAATTCTTAAACTGGGACCCAATTTTTTTGTTTGTTTGTTTGTTTTGGAAATAGAATCTCACTCTCTTGCCTGGGCTAGAGTGCCTAGGCTGTGGCATCAGCCTGGTTCACAGCAACCTCAAACACCTGGGCTTAAGCAATCCTTCTGCCTCAGAGTAGCTGGGACTACAAGCATGCGCCACCATGCCCGGCTAATTATATATATATTTTTAGTTGTCCGGCTAATTTCTTTCTATTTTTAGTAGAGACGGGGTCTCCTCTTGCTCAGGCTGGTCTCAAACTCCTGAGCTCAAATGATCCTTCCACCTCAGCCTCCCAGAGTGCTAGGATTGCAGGCGTGAGCCACCGCTCCCAGCCCTGATTTTTAAGATATTGCTTATATGTGTACTATGAGTAGGTCATTATCAAAAGCCAAAGGAAACAAAGGGATCTATGGTGGATTTCATATGTAGTACTGGGCTTTTGCTTCAGAACCAAGGCTCTCATTTTCCTAGCTGCAGTATTGTTGGCATTGCACTCCTATCTGAAAATTTCCCTTGGTCAAATGCAGCTGCCTCACCCAAACCTACACACTTTTTCCTGGAACCAATCAGTGACATGAGTCATCAAATCATAGGTGGGAGTAGAAAATGGTGGCAAACAAAGGCTCGACACTTCTTTGTCTGAAATGGGAATGACTCTGAAGGACCATACTAGCTCTAGAGCTCCCCGTAGGATCAGCTAAAGTGTTGTAACTGCATTGCAGTTCTTTTTTCCTCTTCCCGGTCCTGCTTTCTTCAGAACCTTACAAATGTAGTAATAGAGTTTGCACCCCAATAAGCCCCCTATATATAAATTTCCATCTCACATTTTATTTCCAGAAAACCTGGCCTTAGAAAGTTGATGCCATGCTTAGAAAGTGGTTGTACGAACCAAACTCTAAAATGAGAATCGGGGGTCAAATCACCTGCCTGGCAGATGATAATGAAGACCTTATTTCTAATGGGCAGTAGTGTACTGATAGTTCTTGATGTTCTGTAGTGAAGCAATTGTGGAAACTCACTGGTGGTAAATGAGATAGGATACCTGTGGAAGCAATGTATGGCTTAATGGAACTTCTCACGCATTAGAGATACAGGGAAGTAGCAAGTACTACAAAATTGGGTCATTTTTGTTGGAAGCTATGGATGCATTAGAGAAAAAAAAATGAAAGGCTGGATATGAATGATTACCAATGTAAAATGCAATGTGAAAGACAGTTTCTTTGACTTTCCATAAAGAAGCTCCCATGTTGACTAACAAAGAGTTCTTCCATAATAAGAGATTTAACATTCTGGCAGGCACCCCTTGAAACAATGCTGACATGCTACTACAGTTAGCTTGGAAGTGCAGAAAAAGTGTGGCCTAAGCTGCATGTAGAGGAAGGGCTCAAAGGCTCACTGAGGTGTCATGCTGGAGTGACTATATTAGGTGCGGCTGAAAAATCACCAGCCAACTCTGCTCCATGGGAGGGCCCAAAGGGCAATCCATTTATCAAAGGAACATGTGATAGGAGGAAACCAGTATCACTGAGAAGCTCAGTGGTGGTTGCCCTCCGAAGGCCAGGCTCACCATAGAAAATGCTGATTCAGAACAGGGCCCCCTGAAAGTAATAAGGAGGCTGAGCTAATAAAGGCCAGCTGGCAGCACTTAATCATCAGAAGTCAGGTGGGAGCAATTACCATAATGCGTAGCAAGGTCTGAGTGACAGTCTGTGACTCTGACCCATAGAGAGCTATTGAACAAATAGAACAGAGTGTTCTTAGGCACAAGATAGTAGGGAAGCCAATGGGAATATTGCTTAAACTACACAGTCAAAAGAAATCAGATATTTAAAGAGGAGGCTGAAGGCAGCCTCCCCAATAAAATGTCACATTCTCATGCCCAGTTTTCAGACTTCAGCCAGCTTTAAAACTGGAACTCACTGGCTGAAAGAGAGGCCAAGTCCTGGAGAGGAAGGACCCTGCAACACCGCTACAAGGGTGTACAGTAATGATACCCCTAGTGGTTTTCCAAATAAACTCGTGACTATTTACTTTCAACTATGTATAGAGAAGAGGGAAATGGGAAGTTTGGATATAGGACACACGATCTGAGTTGATACAGAAAACCTGAGTCTCAGTGCAATCCTGGCTCCACTGTTAAAGTGGGAGTATATGGGAAATGGATAATAAATGAAATCCTGATAAATGTCTGGCTTACAGAATATCTACTAAGTCCATAGATCCACTAAGCAGTTTTTTTCCTCTGATCCCTGAATTTCCCACAAAGTTGTGGACTTTGCAATGAAGAGTAGTCTTTTGAAGGTACAGCTGCAGGAGCAGCTTAGAGAAGATACCCTGCAAGGATGGGGCCTCATTCTTCATGAGGACATCATGTACATTTTCAAGTAATGAATATTATTGTGTGCTACGTATGCAAATGGTAAAATGCTTGAGCCCTGAAACCAGGAGGTGTAAGTGCCATCACTCCCAGTGACACACTTCGGAAGCCGTGTTCCCCAATTTCTCAACTTTAGGCTCTGTGGGCTGAGAGCAATTGGAGATGATTTTGCATCCATTTGGGTAGTAGTAGATCCTTTGATGCACTGTCCGTTGAAGTCTGAAGTACTTATTATGGACTTTGGTTGCTAAGATCTTAGAGTTATCCCTCCCCAGAAATTCCTCTGACTCATTGATGCAGGAGTGGGAGCATAAAATGGCACCTTTGCCCCACCTTCAGACTACTCTACAGGCAAACTCTGGGGCTGTTGATGTGTCTTTTGCAATTGCATTACAACTGCAATTGGTCTCCTTCCCAATCCTGCTTTCCTCACATTATTAGAAGTGTTCTTCCCAAGTGTACAAGTTAGTTGACATCTGCATGAAAATTTCCATCTCAGAGTCCATTTGTAGGACACTGAACTAAGTCAGAATCTATGAAAAGATTCTACCAAATTTATATGAGGGAACCATTGTCCTAACAAAACACGTGTAAGAGGTACACCTAAAATTTTAGAATCTTTTTGATTACCAATGAAATTTTTAAAAATTTCACAATAAGCTGAACAAAGTGAGGATGATTGAAATAAGATGAGAATTTACTAAAAATGAAATTGCAAAATCAGTACCATTATTAATAATACTGAGAGAAAAATTCAACTACTCTGTTCTCACTTGGTGATATCAGTAAGAGATGTCAGAAACTTTGGAAGAAAACAAAGGTAAAAGAGGGAGGAATAAAATTTATGTGAGAGAAGATTAAATAAACATGGACAGAATGTGGACACTAAACCACAAACACTGAGTAATCACAAGGAGAAATCACACTTAAAAAAAAACGATAAAAAATCGGTAGCTTCTCCAAATCTCCATGCCCTTATCTGTAGAATAAGGATGATGATAGTATCACTTTCACAGTATTATTGCAAGAATTAAATAAAATGAACAATAAAATAAGTAAATATAATGATAGCTTTAAAATAATTACAGCAAGTATTTCCTCTGTTAGAATATATTATAAGGAGATAAAAAAATAGACAAAGATTTATGTATAAAGGTATTCATTACAGTTTGAATACTATAAAATATTTTTAAAATGTCAGAAAGATTCTCAGCATTAGGGATATTGTTAATAAAATTGGAAGCCCTCTATATAATGGATTATTAAAAGTTTTCGTTTATATAAAGAAATTGTGCATGATGGAATTAGCTGCCCTGGGGACATGGCCTCAGTCCAAAGCCTGCTTAAATGCTATGAAAACACAGTAATGGTTATGAGCAGGGAAGAGCACTTTCAGCAGCCTTCTTTTTTTTTTTTTTTTTTTTGAGACAGAGTCTCACTCTGTTGCCCTGGCTAGAGTGCCGTGGCATCAGCCTAGCTCACGGCAACCTCAAACTCCTGGGCTCAAGCAATCCTCCTGCCTCAGCCTCCCTCGTAGCTGGGACCACAGGCATGTGCCACCATACCCGGCTAATTTTTTTCTATATATTTTTAGTTGTCAAGCTAATTTCTTTCTATTTTTTAGTACAGATGGGCCACGCTCTTGCTCAGACTGGTCTTGAACTCCGGACCTTGAGCGATCCACCCGCCTCCGCCTCCCAGAGTGCTAGGATTACAGGCATGAGCCACTGTGCCCGGCCAGCAGCCTTCTGTTGTCATAGCATCCATAGGCTTTTGCAGCCTTTCTCTGGGAAATATCTTACCTTAGATTGAAAGGATGGTGGAGGGAAAAGGTGTTTCCTGATTAAACACTGCATTCTCATGCAGGCTTCTATTTTAAGAACCTAATTTTGAGGAGTTCTTAATGTGATGAGCTTCCCCCAAGGTTTGGGAGGAAATTAGAATATAACAGTTCATTAGGAATTGGACGTTGCTTGTAGCTTAACCTGTTGAGCGATTCACATTGTCTCATGGTTCATAACTTTGCTACTCATCAGAATTAACAGAGGAATTAGAAAAGAATTTGATTGTTGTGGAGATTGTGATTTAGTAAGTGAAGTACCAAGCCCAAGAATCTAGGATTTAAGCCAGTTCTCTAGCTTATTCTATTCAAAGCATGGTCCTTGAAAAAGCAGCATTGGTGTCACTAGGGAAAGTTTGAAAAATGAGACTCTCAGGTCATACCCTAGACCTTATGAATCAGAAATTGCATTTTAGTAAGATCCCCAAGTATGATATTTTGTACAAACATTGAAATAGAGAAGCACCATTCTATTGAGTCTGATAAACACCCAAATTTCATAACCTGATGTGGAAAGTCAGGGAAAGCCTGAGAGTAGGAAATCATTGTTTACTATGAGTTGGTTGTACTTACCTCAAATGTATTTGGTCTGTTAACTGTTTTATCAGAGTAACACACACATAATTAAATTTCAAGGACTGTTTAGCAATAAAAAATCTTAGCCCTAGAATGAACCTCTTTCATAACCACAGAAGCAATAACTGTTGTGTACAATTCTTTTCTATAGGATATTTATAACCATGTATAATATGGATCATCAAGGTATCCACAGGGCTATGAGTGTGAACTAGAGTGGAGAAGCTAAGTCACAACACTAACAAAAACTCCCAGGACATAACTCAAAGCGATGTGTCTTATGATAGTTTTGCTGTATTTGGCAGTGGTAGTAGCAACAAAATCAAGGTGGTCAGAGGCTCTTTATACCACACAATGTAAAAAGGCCAAGAGCAACAGACTTTGAGTCTTTAGCAATAAACCTCTGTATGGTCTATGCATGTTTATGCACTGCTCAAAGGAGCATTTGTCATGCATCCCAAAATTGTATCAATATGGTAAACCCCATTTTTATTTCAAACAAACAAGACAATAAGCAATAGAAACATTGTGATGAAATCAGTTTTTAAAATCATTTTAATAGGAGCAAAATATTGTTATTGCATGTTCAAAGTCTGGCATCTTTCAGCAGAATAATTAGCACAATCAGTCCAGATCTGATAATCACATCATAAAATCTGAAAACTCACGGCTGGAATCCTGTTGGAAGGGTGAGGAGAAAGGCTGAAAATCAAATTGGTTAAAGCTTTTGTTTATCCCAAGAAAAAGTTTAAAGATTCAGGTTAGCTGAATCTGGAGGTCAATAATTCTCGCTTTTCATATATGTCAGGCCATGCTCTTGTATTCAAAGTTCTTAATTAGTGCTGTCGTATCATTTATTTACACAGAGGCAATTTAACGTTGATTTCATTCTCTACCTCATACCAAAGAGTATGCACTTCCCGAAAAGCAGAGGACATAAGTGAATTGTGTGGCCAACTACTTTATTACTTTATCAGACCAAACTTGTTTTAAGCTCCTAAAGAAGCTGCTTTCCTCTGTCTGACAGGGGCTGTAACCATCATTGCAAGATTTGGGAGGGACTCAAAAATCATTTTATCAGCAAATTGGCAGAAGATGAGGAACAGAAAGACATGGAAAGTATTTTTGAAGAAATTACTTCATCCTAGAAGAAGAGACAAATAGAGACATAGCACGGCTAATTATGGGATGGTGTAAGTACCACCTGTGTATAACACATATATTAGTCATAAGCAAGAAAGAAGCTTTCGAAAAATAGGTGATATAGCAAACATGTTCGATAAGAAATAACGACATCAATGTCTAATAGATGAACGAGAAATAGGCAATTATAGTAATAGTGATTTCATGTTGCTTAACGTCTAATTTTTGAGAGAGGCTATGCTGTTTTCATATAGTAAAATTAGGGCAGCACACAAAGTCATGGATTTAAGCCAGCATTATGACTTCTAGTCAGAAACTGCTACTGAATTATTGTTTAATTACTGTAGGGTTTACATAGATTTAGGTGGATTCCTGTCTGTGGCAACATTAGATTTGATTTGTTAGTTATGTTGAATTGCCACAGCCTACAGAGGGGCTTGGATGTGCATATTAAAAGAAAATACCCCCAAATATATTTGCAGTCACATAATCCCTGCTGCCCTCAAATAATAACTCCACCATACACATAAATCACACACATACATATTTATGTATAGATCTACGTGCGCATGTATACATATGTTCCAAAGTAGATACTTGGCCCAGGAAAATATATGAGAGAACACAAGGTAAATATTAAGCTATTAAAGTGATTTTCAATCTTGGATGGACTTTTGGATCACCTGGGGAGCTTTAAAAAGTATCGATGCCTGGGTCTTACCCATCCCAGAGATGCTGATATCACTAGTCTGGGATACAGGCTAGGCTTTGGGACATGTTTTAAAAGCTTCCCAGGTGATTCAAATGCGGACCTTGAAAATTAACAACTATTAAGCTAATATGATTGGAAAAGTGTTTTGATTTTCCCTCCTTTGAAAAAACACACCAGCAGCTCTCTCTGTCTCCTAAAATTTTTCTCCCCTTCAAAGGAAAGAGCTTCTGATCCCCCTTTTAAAGCTTTTCTCCTCAGGATTTTGGTTTGGGAGGGGGAGGAGGAATGAAAAGCAGGTAGGTACATGAGTGTCGGTAACTCCTTCTTGACCATCTCTGTACCACAGTATCTTGAGGTATCTATACACATTAGCCACTTAATAAATACTTGTTGAACAAATAAAAGGATGAATGTTGATGTTACAGTCACTTTGGCACCAATCTTATCTCCCAAGAATTTCTTCTTTGTTTTTGACTGAGAGATATAAGATTCTCTGATCTCTATTCTTGCTGTGACATTTGCTATGTGTCTCAGTCTCTGTCAATGTAACTGGGGAAGAGATTTTTGGAGTGTCTGCCTTGCTAAAAATTCTGCCCCACCCCGAACTGGAAAAAGCTCTCAATACAGAGGACTGGGCTTCTGTTTCATGGCTTACTACTTGAGGATTGGACCCTTGGTCTAAACAGAGCCAATTAAATTCCCCTAGTTTTAATTTATATTTATTTGGTGGTAGAAGTTGCATTTCGCTATATGTCTCTTACATGTAGACAGAGCCTGGTTTTTGAAGTTCTTTGGCTGCAAAGAAGAGACCAAAAAAGGTTTTCAGTGAAAATATAGCTGAAATATGCTATGCAAATGGTCCAATTAGAACTCCCAAATCACTGGTTGAGGGTCACTGTCCCCTTACAGTTGCTGCTAGTGCCACACCTGTGCTCTCAGTCACTAAACCCTTTTGATGTTCCCTGGTGTTCAGCTATAGTGTCACCATCATTTAAAAGAAGGTAACAACAACAAAAACTAACAAATAAACTATCTCTGTATTTTGGGGTTAGTCCCTAAGATTCAAAGTCCCAAATGTGACTTAACTACATACATAATCTAAAATTCTTTATGGGTTCTGCAAGTTCCTGTGACCAGACACTTGGCTACCTTCCCAGCTGTATGTTTTCTGCCATATTTTCCCTTGCTCAGACTGTGTCAGCAATACAAAGTCACTTACCATTTTTAATTTTATCAGTCAGGGTTGATATAATTAACAGCACTTACTGTTACTCTTCTTGGAAATTTGGTCTGTTGAATAGTCAAATGGCTTATTTTATTCAAGTTTTTTCCCTGATGCATAACCTCGTCGTAAAATCTTTCCTAACCAATGTGTCTGTATTAGCACCCTATCTCCATCACTCTCTACACCCCTGCTTATCTTGACTCATTTTTCTTTGACTCCTTCTAATACCTTGGCATCCAACATAATTGATTATTAACTCCTGCCCCACACGCATACACACACACACTCTTTCTCTCTCTCTCTCTCTCTCTTTCTCTCTCTCTCTTTCTCTCACCACACTCTCAGGAATGTTTTTGTCCATATTTTTTGACATTCCAAAATCTTTATTTTACAGTTGCAAAAACTGATGGTAAGATTGATGAATATTGTGCAAGTGGCAGAGTGAATGCCTTGATTCTATTTTATGTTTCCAGGTGGGTTGTAATCTAGATGATAAACATTTTTAATGAATATATAATTTATATATTTGGAAAAATTATATAGAAATATAAAAGTAATTGACCCTTATCTCTAGAGTTTGTGGTATTTCACTTGTAAATTAGGGTGTAGGATCGTCAAAGGCCAGGAGAATTTTCAATTGTATGTAGTATCTAATTTGCATTATCAGAACATATCTCAAGTAAAAATACAGAGTGAGATAGTTACACAGAAAAAAAGAATCATATTATTTGTTGAGAAAATTTATTTTGCAAAACTGTGTCAAGAGTCAATGAAGGAAAGACTTGAAGAATTGGGAAATATAAAGAGATTTAAGACAAATGCCTATCTTAAAATCTATTTGTAGAGACAATATATGTAAAAGAATATTTATGGAGATAGTATTGGCAAAAGAAATTACAACCCAAAGTAGAATGTGAAAAACTAATGGTAGAGGAAGCAAATAAAATTCTGATCAGAGAAGACAGACTCTGGTCAGAAAAGACTTGATAGAGGAGGTATGATAGCATCTATGTTGGTGATCAAATATAAATATTTTCCTAGATTTCCCAAAGGAAAGTCACTTTAAGAAATTAACTATTCAAAGCTGAACTAGTTAGAAAAAAGAATAAATAATGTAAATAAAGCTTACCCAGCCAGGATCATATATAAAACTCTAGGTGACTAATTGACTACAACAGAAGACATAATGATTCCCATTTACTCTAGACTTGAAAAGTTACAGCTTGCACAGCTTCTTCTTTTTTGAAGAGGAACACACACCTTTAATGTTTTAAATGCCTGCTGAGTTGACAATATCTCATAGGTATAAACCATGTTTATCTTTCTAATGTGCCCAGAAAAGTGATGACATGTCAGGATAAAGTGAACAAATAGCCCTTTTAATGCTTACAGTAGTCAATGGATGCGAGCAATTTGCATTCCAGATCCAACTGAAAAGGAAACTAATCAAAAACTGCATGGACCAGTGACATCAACATAGTTTCACATTTGATCCCTTTTGTTCAAAGACTCTGAAAGTCCATTAGAGACAAGCTGTTTTACTTTATCTATTTTATTAAAATCTTTAATGGTTATGTCAATAGGGCAGTTCTCTTTAGGAATTGCTTTATTATATATCCACCCCGATCTATTTGTTGTATCATTTCGCCACACACTTTTGTTGTCATAATTTAGAAATATTTCTTTTCTCTCTCTTTCCTCTTTTCTGCTCCAGCCTTCCCTTAGCTCCAACCACATACACCCTGAAATGCAGGCATGCAAACATACATTTCTACAGTACAGCAATAAATGTGTTAATGACAATTACTTCATTTTCCTTATAGGAGCCATTAGCTTAAGCTAAGGCTCAGGTTAACCAGTGAGAATCATTTTAGATACTGAATAGAAAGCTTTTAATTGAAATATGAACAGGCAAAATTGAAATCATCAGGTGAAGTGGTCTCTTCAAGTTACAAAAAAATTTATCTGTAACAGACTTGACACGGGTTATTTTTACACTAATGTCATGGAATTTTTTTTCTCTGATCCTCCTTTTACTAATTCTCATATTATTCTTAATAAATCTGCCTAATATCCTAAACCACAGAAAGGTAGAAACAATAAACAAGTGGTGTTGAGAGAGAATAAAACTCTAACAAAGAAGTAAGAGATTAATTAAAATTGAGAAAGGGAAATGTATACTAGATTTTGCCACTTAAAATAGTGGGAAATTCAGCTTAATTGAATATCTTATTCCCTCATCCTATGTGAAAGAAATAAGACATTATCGAATATATCATTTTATCCACTGAGAAAACTTCCCATCCTTTCTAAATTGTATTCTTTATTTAGCCCTCAATTATATTCTTATGATATAATTAGAAGTTTTGTGAAAGATTATGAAATAAAAAGGAAAGACACAAAGTTTTTCCTTGAGGAGATAATTTTTTTAAATAATAGATTTGATATCATTACATTAATATTTAAAAAATTATATTGGTTCTAATCATCTTTTTATTACAATTAAATGCCATATAATAAAATGAAAAATCTAAATGATTATCAGACTTAACCTAATTTAAAGTTAAATTGATACTGTCTGATAAAGAAACAACTTCAAGATTCATATCCATGAAAACCTACTGCCTGTATCCTTGTGACAGTTTTCTTGTTTCTCAAAAAGAAAAGAGACATCAAAGTTAACTGATTTCATATGTTGGGTCCTTTCCAGTTTGTACATAAGCAGCTAGATTCCCACTTTCCAGAGATATAAGGTTATTCCAATGCATCTTAGATTATCCAAGAACTAACATTACTCTTTTTCTGATTCCTTGAGAAGACTTTGTTGAGAGGCATAGGAAGAAGGAAGTCTATTTCTGTAAACTCAGTTGAAATTTGAAATTTTGGAGAAGCAAAATCAATTTCTATCAAATAAAAACCATTGTTATAATTCAGATGGGATTTTTTTCCTTGCATGGAGCAGGGTAATTCAAGGCAAAATTTCAGATTTGGGAGAGTGCTAAGAAGACCTTAAGACAGTTAGGTATTATAAAAATTATAGCATTTAATGTGTTAGGAACATCTCGTTCAGGCATTTTCAGACTGTGTTCCCCACACCCTGAAACATTTCTCAAAAACGTTTGGGAGATACCCCTAGAGGTAGAGTGGTGGGATGGTAGTGGTAGTGAGTGAGGAACACTTTGGTCCCTGAGTCACGCTTCACACATCCTCAACTTTTCTGTTGGAGTACATTCAAAGAAAGGATATGTGTCAGTTTGGGACCTTTACAAAGCAGACGCCAATACAGAACTTTGAGTGTAAGATATGGATTGTTAGAAATACCTGTGAAGGATAAAGGTAAGAAAGAGCAGGAATAGGTGGAGTGTGATAGCCATTGTCCTCAGAGAAGCAGATGCCAAGATGGGATTAAAAATATAAGGATTTTATATCAGAAATACTATGTGAAAAATCAGAAGGCCAGAGAAGGCTAGGGTAGCTTTCAAACCATAATGCAAGTTCTATTCTAAAGAAAGGAGAAGGAAGGTTGAATGGAAGCATCTAAACAGCTGCATGATCTTACAGAGGGTCAGCAAGACCTTTAGAGAAGTTCCCAAGCCAAAGTTGGCCTTTAAAGGAATCCCATTCAGAGCAGTGGGACTGCCTTAGCATCCCTGCTATGCTCAGCCATTGGCAGGGAGCATCTTATGGAATGTATAGTGTTCTGAAAGCTTGGCAATGGATGTCAGAACACAGAAAATGAGGCCCTTGATCAATTCTTCTCACGGCAGTCAGATGCCTGTGAGGTGCATTGTCATGGCTGCCACATGGGTGAGCTCCACATTGATACCTGTGAAGAAAGAAAGAGAGGGTAGGAGAAGAGATTAAATGGGGAAAGCCTCAAACTATAGTGTATCTCTGAGAAAGTTCCTCCAGGCTGATGGAGAGACTCAGAGTGAAGATTACCCAGTAGAGGAAATTACCCGCAAAAATGGCATAGTTCTTGTATTCCCACTGTTCTCAGTCTTTGGGAACAGCCCAGAAAGAAAGCAGTCTTGGCATAAACACCACAGCAGATTCTGAAGGTGCAGGATCTGGAAGTTGCTAGCTAACTAAATTCTTGGAGAAAGCTCTCCCTTGAAGAGAGATCTATTTGGTACATCTTCATGGCGGCCATGGGATTTCATGGAAAAATACAAGTTTGAAAATGATTTATCTAGTAATCCTTCATTTTACAAATTATAAAATTTAGTAGCTAAATAAAATGACTTTCCAAATCATGTAGCTAGTTGTTATACAGCCAAGGCTAAAACCCGAATATCTTCTTCTTACACTCAGAATTATTTCTACCATACTTCTATGCATTTTCAATATTCAATTATGCAATATATCAAATTCTGGTTTTCTCTTTTATTCCTACCACCAAAGCCTTCCAATAATTACAGGATGAAGAGAAATCACAATTTGGACTTGCATTCTAATTTAATCTTTCTTGTCCTTCCTTACAGATTTTGAAATTGTTAATGAAATTCTCAATCAGAGAAGACCTTATGGAGAGGGGTTAAAAATAGTGTTTTTCATATATTTTTTATTTTTTTGAACAAACTGTTGTTGATTTGCAAATGAACGAACAAAGCCATGGTTGGAATTAAATTCCCTGACCTCTCTGAACAATGAGAGACTATGCAGGATAGTGCAAATCATCTAACCAAGAAAGCATCAAAGGAAATGCTTTTCTTTGGATATAGTTATTTTCATATATTTGAAGATGCTTCCATAGACAGATTTCTTGTTATATTTTAACAAGTAAGAAGTCATAAAAATCACTCAGTTACCATGCATTAATTGTACATATACATCAAGGCCTGCTTTTATAAATTTGAAATTAAGACTTTATAGAAATATTTTACAGTATTTTCTTAGTTTTTAGTTTTGACACTCAAGACAAATAAATACAATGTATTGAACTTTGCATAAAGCAAATTCAAGAAATAAAATTAAATGAAAAAGGTGGACTTTAGTGCTGTTATTTCTGTGATATTGGGTCTCTCTAAGAAGATAGAACTAAGGCCTTTGTCCATATTTTCATCTGTTCCCCTAATTTTTTTTAGATGTTGAGTAGTATACATGTTATTCATTTAGTAACTTGGCTTTCTTTTTGTGTATTCCAGGGTGATGTTTATAACTTATTGCCAAAATAGAAAATATCCTGTCTTCTCTATGAGGGCTTCTCTGACTGCATGCTCAGGTAATGTCTTTTTCCTCATTGTTTTCAGAAGAAAATAGAAATGAGCCAACAACATAAAATGAAACTGACATTAGCTGTATCAAAAAAGCCAATTTTTAATATTATATTTTATATTTTTAATTATATTTGATGCACAGCTATGAAATATGTGGTTAGTTTTTTCTAAATTTTACTTTATTTTTAATTGACACATAATTATATGTATTTACAGGGTAAGATGTGAGGTTTTGATAATGTATACATTGTGCAATGATCAAATCAGGGCAATTAGCAAATCTCCTCTAACAATTATCATTTCTTTGTGGTGAGAACATTCAGAATCCTCTCTTCTAGCTATTTTGAAATACAATATTGTTAACTATAGTCCGCCTACCGTTCAGTAGAACACGAGAATTTCTCTATTCTAAGTGTAACTTTGTATCCATTGACCAACCTCTACACAGCTCCCTCTCCCTCCTACTCACCCCAGCCTCTACTTGTATGAGATCAACTTTTTTAGATTCCACATATGAGTGAGATCATGCAGTACTTGTGTTTCTTGTGTCTACCTTATTTCACTTCCCATAAGGTCCTTTAGGTTCATCCATGTTGTTGCAAACGACAGGATTTCATAATTTTTTATGGCTGAATAGTATTTCATTGTTTGTAGATATACCAAATTTTTTTAATCCATTCATCCACTGATGAACACTTAGGTTGATTCCATGTCTTGCCTATCATGAATAGTGCTACAATAAACATGGAAGTGCAGATATCTCTTTGACATACTGATTTCAAATCCTGTGGATATGTATACCAGCAGTGAAATCATCAAATAGTAAGTATTAATAAAATATTGGGAGCTATGCTGCACAATATGATTTTACAAAAGAAATTTAAGACTCTTTTGGTTCATTAAAGGGTTAATCACCAGGATCTCAGATCTGATGTGAACTTAGAAATCATCCAGTTCTTTTTTTCCCTGTGCATTCCTTTAGAAAATAGCCAATATATTAGCAACCACTTGGGTCAGGAATAACTATTATTGTTAGAGAACACCTTCATTGTGTAGGCTATGCCTATCTGATCTATTGGTTTTATTTATTCTTCGTGAAGCAACTCAAAATTGTTTTAATCCATTTTTGCTACATCATAGCACATTAATATTAAATTTAATTCTCATATCTACCTAGCCACATAATTTTAGCTAAATGTATACCAATATAACTTTCCTTTAAAATTAAATATTTTGCTACCGTTTCTTTAAATATAGGCTGAATTTCATTAAGAGCCTTGCCTAAAGGAAGCATATTTGTAAGAGTGGATAGGAGTTTTTTATTTCCTTGATTGCTTTACAAACCAAGAATCATGATGAGAATCAAAGGAGAGAGAGGAATTTAGCTTCTTCAAATCCTTTAGACTGCAGAGTGAAATCTCTGGGGAAATTGCCATTGAAAAGAAGAGAAGGATTAGCTTTAAAAATAACAGAATCTGATAATTATATTTAATTGAGTCATTTCCTTACTAACATCATAACCTACTCTCTCATTTAGTGTTATTACACATCCCAGGTGAAATGATGAAGACACTTTTATAGTGAACAAACTGAAAGTCTGTTAAGAAGTGAGAATTTTTAAAAAAATTAGATAAAGCTGTTAATTTGTAGCTATTTTGAAAATTAGTATATATTTTCCATGTATGCATTCTAGTTTCCATTATGTAGGAAGTAGAATGCGTGCGTAAAACCAACATAATAGTTAATGGGTTTTTACAATTCTAGCTTGAGGATAAAACTAAAACTAGGATTTATCTTTTTTACATCGAAATTTTTTACTTATTTAAAATAATGAGTCATGTTGAAGTTCTCCAGAAATTAAATTTACACTAGCATGTATGAAATCTTCTGAAATTTAAGGTTTACTTTCAGCCAGGTTTTTATAACATCCTTTTACAAATTGACTATTCAAAATTAGCTTCTAGGAAGCAGAATATATTTGGTTTCAGTTACACATAAACTCCTGCTGAAGTTAGACACATCATTTGCAAATATCTTCATGTGCAAAGGGAAAATACAGTATTTTGCCAAAATGTATGCTATACAGACCACTCTCAATTTTGATTTTTATTGTATATTAACTCTTGGAGATATTGTTTTAAATCAGCTCATGTGATGGTATTGCTTGCTATTTGGTGATTCACTCTAGCTCACTCTTAAAATTTATTTAAATGTACAACAAAAGTGAAAGATTTGATATGTATTCTAGAGCTATTATGATTGTATATAAATTTTACAAATTTCACAAGAACAGCAAAAAAGAAATAAATGCCCAGATGAAGCAAAATTATTTCCTATATTTTAACATCTTACTTCATATGCAAAATTATTTCATGAAAAATAGCAAAATTTGTGCAAAGTAAAGTACAAGCCTAAGTGGTGATTAAAAGTTTCTAATACATTCACTTCTATAGGTGCACCATGCCATCTTTTATTTTGTGTTGCTATTTTTGTGTTCCTTCTCCATTTCTTCTGGAAATAGCGCTCAGACTTAGGTTGAGAAGATGCATCCCCCATCCATGTGGCTCAGGTGGGGGTCCCAATCTCTGAACTCTGTCTCCAATTATAGAAGTAGGAACTTAACTCAACTTGGCCAATATAAAAGTTCCTTATCCTTCAAGTAACAGTTATTGACACAGAAATCTGATAAAATCTTGAGCTTTTATATAAAAGTACTAAGAAAGACAAAACATCTTTATTCCTGGATCACCTTGGGCTAATGTAAGCCTGGATCTGTCAAAGGCCATGTGCTCCCAGGGTGTGAAGTAAGTCTGTCTGTAGAAGGAAGAATGAGGCCAATTTACGGGAAAACCTGACGACATCTTTTAAGCTTGGAATTTAGAGATTAAAAACACCAATAAATCTCTTTTTTTCTTGCTTAGACTGGATTGAGTTGATTCCTATATTTTGCAACTGACAGGATCGTCGCAAATACAGGGTAAAATGAAGTAATCACATGCAAAAGAAGATCAAAGCATGTAACTGGTTCTACTGGAAATGCAAGTACATAGTAAAGTTACAATAAGTAAAAGCGTAAAGTGTGACATTTTGGTAAAAAACAAAATTGACAAGGGAAACCAATGAGACAGAAAATCTTCCACTGAAAAGGCTTGTGTGTACGTGTTAATTCTGTGTTAATTCTAGTTAATTCTTTGTGTGTGTGTGTGTGTTTGCATGGGTGTATGCTCACACTTGGCATGGTTGAGGGGAATGGAATTGTTACGTACCAATAGAAAATCAGTTGAATATCCACCAAATAGTGCTAAGGTATTTTACCATTTGAGAAAATATCAAGTCATACACTTACACAATATACTATGTATGTGTATGTTTACATACTAAATTTGTGTCTACTTGCCAAAGTTACATGCTAAAAAAGTTACAATAAAAAGTGAAAAAATGGCTAAAATATAGATGAATGCTTTATGACTCTAGAGATAGTGAAAGACATACTTTTCTGAAAAACAATGAAAATAAAAATCAATGACTTTCATTATACAAATATTGGAATGTCTGATAAATCAGAAAACTTAAAAATAATAAATGTTACTAAGCAAGAGATAAGACATTTAACTAAAGAAATACAAATGACTAATAACTACATATAAACATTCAGTGTTGCCAATAATCAAAAAATGCAAATCAAATTATAAAAAATTAAAAATAGAAGTAAATGGTGTGATTAGATAATGGCAAAGCAGGTATCCTGACACATTTTTTTTTAAATTCATGCATACTCTAGTCCCATATCTTAATTAAGCTTCTAATTAAAGCTTAATCTTGTATTCTTTCTGCAAGAAAATATGCCTGCTTGAGTAAAACTCCTTACATTTCATGACCTTTTAATGGCCTTCCCAAAGCAAATACTTTCACTATTGTTTTTGCATAGATATTTAAAGCAATGAAGTGCGGTAACTGGTTGATTACAGCGTGTGTTCTTGAAATTCTTCAGAGAAATAATCTGATTGGCTCAGTTCAGCCCATGTATCCCATGCAACCTGTGAGTCGCACGTCTATCCTAAAGTAACGAGCTATGTCCAGGGCTTTGGATTCATGTGATACCAGAACAGTCAAACCCAGAAACTCTAGATGGGGTAGAGGCTCTGGTAAGGGCTATGAATGAGGCAGGCAAATACACTAACGTGACTGCTAAAATACTGCGTCAATTTAAAAAGAGAAATTGTCCATATTCACTGCATAATAGATCGTTAGTTAATTTCCTTTCTTCTTCTGTTTTTCTTTTATTGATCTCTGTTTAGGAGCTTTTCAAGATAGACAAATTTAGCACAACATTTAAATGGTTTTGGAATTACTAATTTTGTTTCTATTGTCTGTGTAGACTGCTTTTTTCCCCTACTCATCTTTTTTTTCTTCCGCTTTCAAATACCTATAACCTGCATAATATTGACATGAAATAATTAAGAAATACCTGTACAAACATACTTTAAAATGTAATATTTCTAAGAACTTAGTTAATATCTGACCTATACTCTCATACTCCAAATGTTGGTAATGATCATACGAATGCAAGCAGTATAGCATAGTGACCAACAGTTCAGACTCTGAACTTAGACCATTTAGTTTCTCATTCTAGTTCTACATCATACTAATTTTAATGATTTTGGACAAGATGCTTAATACATTTAGTTTACCACATATAGTAGGCATGAGTAGGTACTCAATAAACATGAACTATTATTGCTATTAGTACTGCCAGTAGTACTATTACTGAGTACTACTATCATTACTATTGAAACTACTGCCACTATTACTACTAATCAATTATATTTAAAGCTTAACAGTTCCTTTGAGTTTGCATATTAATTAAACATATTTAACTGTATTCTTGTGGTTTTTCTGAGAAGAACATTTATAATTTTAACCCACACCTCATCAAGAACTTTCTGTCAACTTTACTAAACATTTGTTCATTTGAAAAATTCTACCTCTCGAAGTCAGAGTCATCCAAAACCTTTTGTTCTGTTTATCACATGGACTTGTCATTTTCAGGGCTACATCATTGCATTTACTATTTAAAATCTTCCATTCTCCTGCTCCACTCTAATTTTAATTGACATTGTAGAATGCTACTCGATTTTTTTAACGAAGGAAATTTAATTATCTAGCTTTAACATTTTACATCTTATTTTTATTTAAATTGTCCTGTTTTCAGTTATCTTATGTAAGAAGGATACAAAACAATAAAATATATAATATTTTACTTCAATGAAAATTTTATGCTTTTATTGGTAAAATGTTTTTACTGTAGTTTTCCATTTATGGTAAAGGAAATGAAGCTTTTTGATGGGCTAGCTTCCAATATGAATTTTGCTGTAACAGGTCGATGCGTGTCCTAGGTTCTACATTTGAATGTACCTACCATATTATTGGGGAAAGAAAGCAGAAAAGAAGGGAAGATATGGGACAATGTTTAAAAAGAAAGCACCCATCAATTTCTGTACAAAACTTTAGTTGCCTATTTCATAAGAAAAGTATACATGAGTAAAATATGACTGAAACATGCACATAAATTATAAAGGCAGAACAACATTTTTCATTGAGATAATTCACATTGTGGAAACCTTTGATTTGTGTCACATCTTGGTTCCATGTAAATATTTATATCATAAATGCAAATCAGGAGGAAGGTCTTTTTTAGATTAGTGTTACATTTGAGAATACATGGCAGCTCAGTTGCTGGAAAAGGACATTCTCTGGTGCCTCTAATTTTATTTCCAAGAAGGGCAATCTTTATGTCTGCTCAATGAAATCTTCCCAGGAAGGACTCCTTGAGCATGGCAGCTGGTTTAAAGCCATCGAGATGTTTAAATTCTTTGGCTGATCATATTTGGGAGGAGGATTATGAAACAAATATACAGGGAATTTTATATTTACATGTG
Source organism: Indri indri (assembly GCA_004363605.1). NCBI lineage: Eukaryota > Metazoa > Chordata > Mammalia > Primates > Indriidae > Indri > Indri indri. The sequence goes on along the minus strand of RJWJ010000661.1, from coordinate 86,186 downwards.
ACCATAGTAATTCCTGTGGAGATGGTAGAGATTAGACTTTTTTTCACCTTTATAAGAGCTAAATATGTTACTGAAACAATTCTATTTTGCTCCAAATAGGTGAAATAAAATTGTATCAGTTACAAATATTTGAAACCAAATAGAGGCTTTCTTGACCCCAGCTAAATTATCTTGTGTTTTTGTCTGTTTTATCTCTCTCTTTTTGTAATTTTGTTTCTTCCACCAATGAGATGCTTATTCTGACAAATAGCAAGTTTATAGAATGTTTTGCTGAAGTCACTGGATTAAATGTGACCAAGAAAGGAAAAAAAACATAAATGTAACTGTATTTTTGTTGTTGTTTCTATTTTCTATCTTTTTTTCTTTTTTTAAAGCCCTCCAAGCTATGAAAGTTGTTTCTATTTTCACAGTAGGAATCATGTTTTTGTTGTAATTGAGTAATTTAGAAACTAATTGTCTTGATGACTCTGGTTTATTATAAATTATATTCTTCTAGCTCTCTGTGCAGTAGTTTAAAGAGAAATGATAGTTAATGTAAATCTACTATACTCTGCAAAAATACTCTACTATTTAAAATTCTACTTTTAAATAGAATGTAAAGCAACTACATTCATGTGGCCCTCACTTTATTTAAAAAGAAAAAGACAACATCTTATGAGCTTTTTGTATTACCATGCCAGATAGCACATTTCAGGCATGAATATTTTGGGTGGTAAGTGCCAGAGCCTGTGTTATTAAGGTATGACATTTAACATGAGACTCATTGGGCAAAAAATATATATCTGAGAAAAGAGGTTTTCTCAGAAAAGGGAAATCAAGTTACTAATTCATCAATTTTTTTTGTCCAATGCGTCTTTGCAAAACACTGTGTTGTCTTACTGGGTATTGGGGTAGTAAAAAAGGCAAATAAAAAAAGACACCTTCCTTTAAGTTATTTGAATTATAGAGGAGGGAAAATGTATCTGCATAATTAATATACCGTTAGTTTATTTATTTTATTTCAAAATACCCAGGAGGTACAAGTGTTTTTGTTAAACAGATACACCGTATAATGCTGTAGTCAGGGCTTTGGTGTGCCTGCTACCGGGACAGTGTTAATTGTACCCAGTAGGTAAGTGTTTATCTCTCACCCCACTCCCACCTTCCCCTTCTTAGTTTCCAATGTCTTGTATGTCTTTTAGTGCCTATGTGTACCCATCGTTTAGCTCCCACTTGTTAGTGAGATCATGTGCTGTTTGTTCTTCCATTTCTGCGATTCTTCACATAGGATAATGGTCTCCAGTTCCATCCAAGTTGCTACAAATGAAATTATTTCATTCCTTTTTATGGCTGAGTAGTACTCCATGGTGTGTGTGTGTGTGTGTGTGTGTGTGTGTGTGTGTGTGTGTGTGTGTGTGTGTTTATCACATTTTCTTTATCCATTCCTGAATTGATAGGCACTTAAGTTAATTCTGTATCTTTGCAATTGTGAATTGTGCTGCAAGGCACATTCGACTGCAGGTGTCTTTTTGATAAAATGATTTTTGCTTTGGGTAGATACCCAGAAGTGGTATTGTTCCATCCAATGGTAGTTCTACTTTTAGCTCTTTGAGGAATCTCCATACTGTTTTCCATAGAGGGTATACTAGTTTACAGTCTTATCAACAGCGTATAAATGTTCTTTTTTCTCTGTATCCACACCAGCATCTATTGTTTTTTGACTTTTTAATAATGGCCATTCTGACAGGGATGAGGTAGTATCTCATTGTGGTTTTAATTTGCATTTCCCAGGTGATTATTGATATTGAAAATTTTTACATGTTTGTTGTTCATATTTCTATTTTCTTTTGAAAAAAATTTTGTTTCTGTCTTTTGTCCACTTTTTGATGGAGTTGTCAGTTTTTTCCTTGCTGTTTTGTTTGAGTTCTTAATAAGTGCTAGATATTAGTCCTTTGTTGGATGTATAGTTTGCAAATACTTTCTCCCAATATATTATAACATTAATATAAAATTAATGCAAAAATAGTGTCCAAAGATAAGATAGGAGAAACATTTTTAATCATGAGCTGAGCAGCCTCATGATTACCTCACGAGCAGCCTCAGTGTACTACACTGCTGTGACAGTATGAGTGTCTCTGAAATCTCATCCCAGGAGCAAGACTAGAAAGAATGCCAGATGGTAGGGTGATTTTTAAATTGCATCTCAAGGTCAAAGTTGATGACCAGATGTAACATATCTGGAAGAAAATTTAAGCTAGGTGGAAAGGGCATTTTAAACATACACACTAACACACACTCTGTATTTTAAGAAGGCTAGAATTCTATTGCTTGTTTAGTAAGTCATAATCATGTCTATTTTCCAAATATAACCTTTAAAAGTTAAAGATATTAATATTAAGAGTTGCAGACTTATGTTGAAAATTATTATGTAACTTGATTTGTGTTTAAAATATTGTAATATACTAGCTTGATGTCTCAGTATTAATGACTTGAAATCAAACTCTTCATCATATTATAAAAATATTCAGAAGATTTTAACTACAAATCCTCATCTCCTTTCATCTCTTTTAAGGCAACTAAGTCCTTGACTCACCCTCAGGATCCTATGTAGACTTACCTTTCTTAGGTCTATACATATTTGACTCTCTCTTCTTGTACTAGTTATCCAAGTCAAAACTTTCTATAATATCCATCCCCCTACAACAGGTGGTCTGGATATCTGAAGAGCCCTCTGGAAATAAAACAATGAGATCCTACATCAATGACAACATTCATACTTGTAATTAAATCATTAAAAGTTCCAAAAATCTTCAGGGGAAAATAAAACAAAACAATCAACAAAGCCAAAAATAAACATAGTGAACTGAAACTATTAATAAAATGAATAAAGACATGTTCGAATAATGATTACATCAATATATCCACAATAAAGAATTTCTATCAAGTATACTTAAAGAGGGAAAATAATTGGAGAAGGAGAACTCAAATGCAAGAACATAATGAACAAATAAACAACTGTGAAAGAAAATGAAAAGTGCATTATTTATATAAAATGATAATATAGTCTAAAGTTATAGAGTAAAGAAAAAAAGAGAAATAGCAGGAGAAATCAGAATTAAAGTGTTCCAAGAACCTATTTTGATAGGGAATTGAGGCACTGAATAACTTTCAAGTGTTACATTAAATATATATGTGATAAAACATCAAATATTTCTATTCAAAAAGAAGAGAAAAAAAGAAAAAAAATTCATGCCAAAATAGTAATATATAGAAACATAGAAAAAGTGACACATTAAGAACACAAAATAAAAATGGGAAAAATGAGTTCAGTGTGTCAGTTATCATAGTAGATACAAATAGGTCAAACTTGACAGGTAGAAGACAAAGGTTATCAGAATAATGGTGTGAAAGCCAGCTGTGTGTATACTACCTGTATGCAGATAATATCAAGATGCAGAAACATATTCATTGCCAAAATTATGAAGTAATTATCCAACTCTAGAGTATAGTATATTCTAAGTGTTAGGTAGATAGTTAAGGATCTCTGGCTCTGCTCAGGACAAGAGTTCCCTGTTTTGGTGCTGTTTCGAGCAATTGCTTCACCTGGGAAAATGGATAAGGGTGGGCGCAGCTCCCTCTAAGAAAGCCCACCTGGGAGGGAGTGAATCCCAAGGCAGATTCAAGCTAATGGCATATTAATTATCCTTAGGTTAGTCTAGGTCACTTTCTAAATCTTATTATGCCTGGGTTGAGGCATTCCTAGATTGATAAAGCATGCCCTCCTTCCCCAGGAGCAACAGTTGTTTGGGATAGGATTAAGGATGGGGCAACACAAAAAATGGAGAAACAGACCAATTCACTTACTGACTGATCTGCTCGCTTACTTTCTGACTTCTCGGATTGTTTCCTTTTATATTAGCCCAGTCTGGTGGAGGGCTCTTGGGAGGTGTAGGATATTATCAAATGATCAACAGGTGTCCTCAAAATTCCAAATGGTCTGTTTCTCTCCACTGGCGGAGATAGACTTGTTTTATTCTGCAATAATGAGCTTCTCTTGTGAAACTGCTCCCTGTCTGAGTTTACTCCATCATATTGGCCTTGCTGGTGATTTTTTCAAGAAGGGAGTCAGAGGACCAGGATAAGGGTCTGGACTTGACACTTTGGTGTGTCTGGTCATTCTTCTGGCAAAAGCACACCAAGAACCAAGGGCAGACTCTCACCCTGACATCTGTGATGCAGAAACCCAGGATTGTGACATAAGGACAAATGTCCACAAGTCAATCGTTTGAAAATGGTGGTGGAGGTGGAGTGGGAGAGATCAGTTCAAGAGTAGAATCTCTTTATGTATGCCGTGAGAGATGAACAAACAAATGCAGTACTCGTACCTCGTTTCAATCATGATTTAAATAAGCCAACTGTAAAAGACCTATTTTAGGCAATAAGGAGAAATTTGAACAGCAGAATAATAGTGAAGTCAGTGCCATGCTGTTTTGGTTACTATATCCTTGTAGTATAGTTTGAAGTCTGGTAGACTGATGCATCCCAATTTGTTTTTTTTGTTTTTGTTTTTTTTTTTGTTTTGTTTTTTTTTTTGCTTAAGATTACTTTGGCTATATGAGATCTTCTCTGGTTCCATACGAAGCATAGAATTATTTTTTGTAGATCTTAGAAAAATGATGATGGTATTTTGATGGGTATTGCATTGATTCTGTAGATCATTTTAGGTAGTATAGACATTTTAACAATATTGATTCTGCCAATCCATGAGCATGGTAGGGTTTTCCATTTGTTTACATCCTGTACAATTTCTTTTCTCAGTGTTTTGGTATATTGCTTAATGACAAGGACATGTTCTGAGAAATGTGTAGTTAGACAATTTTGTCATGCTAACATTGTGGAGTTTACTTATACAAATCTAGATGGCACAGCCTACTACACACCTAGGCTAGATGGTATAGCCTATTGCTCTTAGACTACAGACCTGTACAGCATGTTACTGTACTGAATACTGTAGGCAATTGTAACACGACAGTAAGTATTTGTATATCTAAACATATCTAAAGATAGGAAAGGTACAGTAAAAATGCAGTATTATAATCTTAGGGAACCACCTTCATATATGTGGTCTGTCATTAACCCAAATGTCGCTAGGTGGACCATGACTTAAAATTTTAAATAATCAAGCTTTCATTCCACATAAGCTTTTTGAATCAATATGATCTGGTCAGTTCCTTTAAAGTTAAAACAAAAAATTAATAATGTAGTTTTCTTTCTTTTCTTTCTTTTCTTTCTTTTTTTTTTTTTTTTGAGACAGAGTCTCACTCTGTTGCCCAGGCTAGAGTGCCGTGGCATCAGCCTAGCTCACAGCAACCTCAAACTCCTGGGCTCAAGCGATCTTACTGCCTCAGCCTCCTGAGTAGCTGGGACTACAGGCATGTGCCGCCATGCCCGGCTACTTTTTTCTACATATATATTTTTTAGTTGTCCAGATCATTTCTTTCTATTTTTTAGTAGAGACAGGGTCTCGCTCTTGTTCAGGCTGGTCTCGAACTCCTGACCTTGAGTAATCCACCCACCTTGGCCTCCTAGAGTGCTAGGATTACAGGTGTGAGGCACCGTGCCTGGCCCAATATAGTTTTCTATTACATAAAAATTGACTGTCCCAATATGTTTCCTCCATTATAGAGCTATTATATTTTAATGTTATAAAATACAAATAGCCTTGATTTTTTTTAAGGTAAAACTCCAACATTAACACGTTGTGTACTTTAGGGCTCCCTCCTTACCCACAGATTAACTCACCAACATTTATTGCAAATTTCCTCCCCAACTCGCTTTCAGGGTATATGTCCAGGCTGCATTCCAGGAACTAGCTCACTCCTCCTATGTGTTGCTAAACCTTGAATTGGTTTTCTGCCTTTTCATTTGGGTTTAACATTTAACATTTTAAGAACTCATTTATGTCTTTGCATGAGACTCCAACTTCATTTTAGTTCTTGCCTTTGCCTTATTCTTTTGTACAAAGCTGTCTATTTTCCAACTATAATGATTACAAGTTAAAGATATTGGTTTTGAGTTGTAGATTTATGTTGAAAAGACATATAACTTGATTTGTGTTGAAAACACAAGCCAGTCATAGCCACAGCAAAGTTCATGTCTAAGGTTCCTGGACTAGGTGAGGGCCTAGACATCCACTTGCTCGGAAGAAAAATTATACATCCATTTTGACAGAATGAAATTTTAAAACTTTTCTTATTATGATAAGGCATTCTGGCCAGATTATTATAATGCTCATATGTGATATAAAGACAATCAAATATGTGCAATTTGAGATTAAACAAAGTTGACATTGACAATGCAAAGGAAAAGACAGGTAAATATTGGGTGTGGAAGGTATTCTAATCTGTTAGGTTTGTGACACAAGGCAAGTCTCTATCTTTCTGAGCTTTGCATATTTATGAAGTGCACTTATACTAGATTTTTTCTAAGAGCATTGCTTATTAAATTATGTCTCACTGCTGTGCCTTTGTTCATTATCCATCCTATGCTGGAAGCTTTTGGTTTGGATTGTTTGGTTTGACTGTTCAAGTGACACCTACATTTGTGTCCCCAATAGCATTTAATGTTATGTTTTTCCTAGAACACTTTTAATAATATTTTCGTTTGTTTTATCTTCTACTGAACTGGAAACCTCTTACTCATCTGAATTTTCTCAATGTCCGTCATGGACTCAACACATAGTGTGTGTGCAATAAATATTAAAATATAAATGAATAAGTGACCAAATAAATTATAAAGAATGTTTTTGAAGTTTATATCTTTTCGTGTTATATAGGTGTTTTTATCAATTATGTTGTCTTGACTCAATTTTGAGGCCCTGACTAGAAGTCAGTTAGTTCCGCTTTTTGAGCAGCTATATAAGTCCATATCCCTTCTGAGGCTTGCACACTCCAGACCACTATGCACCAGCCATAATAGTCCCAGAGCCAGATGCCAGACAACTAGAGACAACCCTACCTCAAACCTTACAAAATTATTTAAGTTAGCCAATCCACAGGGAACCAGAGAAGCCTAGGTGACCCCACCCTGCTTGCCATACATAAGCTGCCTCTTACAGCTGCAGCTTGCTGTACTCTGCACCACATGCAACGCCCCCATGGCCCTGCCTGGCAGCCTTCTGTCACTTGGAGCTGTAAGTAACAAAAAGTTCTGCCTTTCATCTATTTTAGTGTTACTGGGTTATGTCTCACCATCAAAAGTATCTTTAAATCCTATAAAACACATAACAACTGTGTTAGTGTGTTCTGTGTTGCTATAACAGAATACCACAGACTGAGTAATTTATAAACAATAGAAGTTTATTTGGCTCACAGTTCTGGAGGCTGGGATGTCAAAGATCAAGGGGCCACATCTGGTGAGGGCCCTTTTGGTGCATCATTGCATGGTAGAAGGCATCATGTGGTGAGAGAGTGCAAAAGAGGCGGCCGAACTTGCTTTTGTAATAAACCCACTCTCATGATAACTAACCCACTTCTGTGGTAATGATGTTAATCCATTCATGAGGGCAGAATCCTCATGACCTAACACCTTTTAAAGGTACCATCTCCCAACACGGCTGCACTGGGGATTAAGTTTCCAACGCATGAACTTTAAGGGACACATTAAAAACAAAGCAACAACCCTCACCTGAAAAATATGGGCATCACATAAAAATAATTAATTCAAAATTTATATTCAGGACTCCAAATAAATAGGAAGGGTTCTTTAGAATCTGGGATCTAACAGATCTTCGTAATCAAAAATGTTGAAATGATTGCTCTAGAGTGGACAAAGAAATGTAACCATCTACCACTTTTAAGATTTTTAATTCCCTAAAAGAAACATTTGTACCTTGTTCCCTACTATATATGCCTAGCATATTATCTATGGGCATAATATGAACTTAAAAACAATTACCAGCCTGAGCAAGAGTGAGACCCCATGTCTACAAAAAATAGAGATGGTGACACATGCCTTTCGTTCCACCTGTGGGGGAGGCTGAGGTAGGGAGGATAACTTGAGCCCAGGAGTGTGAGGTTGCAGTGAGCTATGGTGATGCCACTTCACTCTAACCTGGGCAACAGAATAAGAACATGTCTCAAACAACAACAACGACAACAAAACCCCAAAACAATTACCAATCAATTGAGTTCAGAATGAATTAGAGATCTTTCTTTTTAGATTGCACATTCTAAGGAAATACCTCTTAGTGTTTCATTCCTTCTGTGTGAACAATTTAGTACAATCTAATTATATTAATTTAAGGTGGGCTTAATTGTCCCTGAGACCCAATAACATAGACAATAATTGCAATCAAATTAAAACACTGAAAGCATTTTATCATTTTAAAAATAAACTGCCTACAACTAGTGTTCATTTTTCACAGTTCCCAGCATCTGCTGAATTAACTCTATATGTTGTATTGTCCTTATATTTTGGCAGAAACATAAGAGAGAACATATTTTCCTTACTGCCCCTCACACCCTTTGATTGGAAGGTTCCACTTCTTTATTTGGACATTTTCCATTATACTCCTTATAGCATCCATATGCTAGCTTTTTATGCCTTTTAATGTTTTCTTTTCTCTGGGCACCCTTCCAAACATACTACTTTGAAATATGGAACTCCTTATTTAGTTATATAGCCAATATCTTAAAAAAAACTTCAACTAAGAAAAGATTTCCACCAGAATTTTCAAAGGTGCTGTTAAGATCAATCAATGCAGTCACTCAATGAGTGTGGAAAAGAGTCTTATATCAGCTCAGGAAACCCACTCCCATTAAGCCTCTACCAAAGAGAACGTATCAGAAGACAGAGAATACAAACCACTATAAGGGAAAACTGAAGCCAAACTCAGCAGCAACAGATGTAGAATAAATGCACTTATTGACTAACTTCCTTGTGAGGTTATATTTATGTTTCTACTTACTGGGTGCAGATTATATTTTCCTGCCAAGAGTAATTCTGTTGATTTAATACATGTGACAACTCCACACCACACTGAGGCCCCATGAAATAGATGGATGGAGTAGAAACATAGACTTCTTTTTCTAAGATAAAGAAGGTAATCCATAGAATACTCAGGCGCTTTTGCTCAAGAAAGGCTTATGGGTAAAAGGAACTCATACCTTGTCTTTTCAAAAAAATATAGACATGAAGTAAAAATACATTTTGGATGGGGATAAGCAATATTGCTTCTTTTCCAGATGTCTACCTAATTTCCTTGCCAGAAATTTCAAAGTTTTGTATAAAATTTTCCTTAAAAATATGCTTATCAATGTTCTGTGAAAGCAAAAGCAAGGCACATAATGACTTCATCATTTCAGAATGAATAATAATGAACCAGATACTGCATCATTAGTGAGAAAATATGAGTCCAGAAGAACCAGAGATCAGAGCCATGGCCACTGGGAAAGCCAGGCTGGCTAGCATGAGCGGAGGCTTTTGATCCAATGTGCATTTGCTCCTTTGTGATGATGCGATTCCATCTCCAGCATGTAGGAGCTAAACATTTTAAAGTAACTGATAATGTCACTTGGAAATCAAATCCCAGAGATGCTGGCTGGAAGCCAAGGAGTTACCCCTCAGTGCATAAGAAAGTGGTTGCAACGTGTAATTAGTAATGCTGGACTAGACCCTGCTTGTGATGAGTTGGCAACTCTCATGATTGCTTTTGCTTTGAGTGGGCTGGTGCCTGGAAGGAAAATATACCTATGGGACATAATAGGAGACAAGCACCAGAAAGCAATTGAAAGGTTGGAATTTCACAAACCTTTTAAATAAAGGAATCACAGAACAGAAAGGTTGTCTGTTCGGGTTCCTGACATTAAATGGTTTTTAAGTTTGAAAGATAAAATTCAATCTACTTCTCATTTATGTTTCCAAAAAAGAAACTGCACCATCTTTGGTGATGGCTTTAAGGTATAATAAATCAAAAAGTTCTTCTATATGACTCTTCAAACTATGTTTGCTGTAGTTAAGCCCTAGTAATTTTTTTTTCTCATAGTATCTTTTCATATATACAAGTGTGATTCCTTTATACCTCATATTAACAGCTCTAATATCTGTACCTTTTTAAAATTATAGTCACTTTCTATATTCTGAAATTGTTAATTTTTCAGTGGTTCAAAATTGATCATAATTCCATAAAAAAAATTTTGACCCAATTCTTATAACATGGAAAGTTCTTGGATCTAGTTCTTGAATTTTCTGTTAATGTTCTGGTCATTTGCAAAAATAGCATATTTTAGTTTATTTAACACTTTTGTTAATTAAAAGATACTATGAGGTACACTGAATACACAGTTTGCCCAATGCAAAAAATGGTTAAGTTACTTAAAATCCAAATTGGCTGAAAGTAAGAAAAAATCAACATATAGAATGAGTTTCTGGTATGTAAGAAAAAAAGTGATGATTTTTTGTATAATGCAAAACACAATTATTAAATTTTATTAAATATATAGAATCACATATACATATTTAAAGTTTTATGCTTTAGTGAAGGAGTATAAAATTGTCAAAAATTTTAACTGCTATAATGTGCCTGAGTCATATAATAATACCAAAATATTAAATGGGCAGCCACTTTCCAACAGTACATTTAATAAAACAGCACATTGAAGATTCTTATGCACTGCAAAATATGATATAGGAAAATATTTTTGGTAACATGTTTTCCAGAAGGTATTTTAAACCAAGGACTCATACTTGAGAAAATCTCAAGAATATGTTGACTTGAAATTTTTAAAATGATTGGCAAACTATAGCAATCATTTAGACCAGCTTTTTGTTTTATTTTATTATTTTTTTTATTTCAATAGATTAAGGGGTACAAGTGCAGTTTTGTTATGTGGATATATTGTATAGTGGTGAAGTCTATGTTTTTAGATACCCGTTATCTGGATAGGGCACACTGTGTGCCCATTAATAAATTTTCATCCCTCACCCTCCTCCCACCCTCCGACCTTTGGAGTATCCAGTGGCTATTCAACCACTCTGTATGTACTCATCAGCTTTTTGCTTTAGGTGTTAGCCTCTATAGATAAAAAATTATGAGAAATTGCCCTCTGAAATTATTCTTGTATTATAATTATATTATTCTGAATGTTGATGAGAAGGAACAAAAATGTTATGACCACATACCTTTCTCTTGCACTTTCTTTGTTTCTTTAAACATTATATTCTTTATCCTGTTGGAATCCAAATTAATTTATCAAAGATTTTATATTTATCACTTTCAAGTGTTTTCTCCTATTGGATTTTTATGTCTACGTTGATATTCTGCTTTTAATTTATCATTAGGGAAAGAATCCCCAAATAGTTTTAGGGTTTTTTTTTTTTTTCTTGCATTGATCATGGCCTAAATGAAATAAAATAACCAAATGTTAAGAACTGTTGTTAAAATTAAATACTGTTTAATGTTTTAAATTTTAAAATTGAAAACAATTCTATACATATTAAAAGTACTGTACAATTACTATTTATAATTTTATTTTAATATTATTTATACTATTTAAAAATCTATTACCTTATAAAAGGACATATTTTCCACAAAATGAGCTAATGTATTCAGTCTTTTAAATTTTCATGGTTTCTTATCTATACGAAACATGACTTTTATTTATGCATATGGTAATACCTTTCACAATCATGATTAGTTATTGTTGCATTTCATTCTTATAAATGTAATATATGCTCATGTGTGTATGTGTTCAAAAAACATTGATATCTTGAAATGAGGTATTTTCAAATTCTAGCCACAGTTAATGGGCAATCCAGGTGCTATATGTGTAGTCTGCACCAGATTACAATCGTTTTCTAGAGTAGTCAAGGCACATCAACTGCATTGGCCCTGCCTATATATGTTTATATTTTTCCTTCCCTTTCTTCCTTCCTGCCTTCTTTTTGCCTTTCTTTCTTTCCTCTTTCTTTCGTTCACAGTGAGTCTATAAGCCAATCCTCTGATCATTTCTCCAGTTCTGAAATACATAATGGAAATATACATATTCAGCAACCAGCAGAATTCTCACATTTGTCTACTGACCTGTGGAGTGAGGGCTGTTATGGTGGGAAAGGCCAAGTGGAATCTATTAGAACTGCTGTACCTAGGAAAATAGTAAACCAAAAGCAATATCACATTCCTGGAGGGATTACAGAGATTGGTGCCATCATCAGGTACTTGACAGGTGCAGGATGGTGATCCCCACCACATTCCTGTTCAACTCACTTATGTGGCCTATGAGGAAGACAAATGGATTTTAGAGAACAATAGTGGATTATTGTAAGTTTAACCAGGTAATAACTACAATTGCAGCTTCTGCACCAGATGTGGTTTCGTTTCTTGAGAAAATTAACATATACTCTAGTACCTGGTATGCAGCTATTGATCTGGCAAATGTTTTGTTCTTAATATCTGCTAGTAAAGACCACCAGAGCAGTTTGCATTCAACTGGCAGGGCCAGCAATGTAATTGTACTGTTCTACTTCAGGAGTATATCAGTTCTCCAGCCCTAACTCATAATTTAGTTCACAGGGATCTTGGTCACCTCTTTGCCCACATAGATCCATTAAATTGATGACATTCTGCTGACAGGGCCTAGGGAGCAAGAAATTGCAACTACTTTAGACTTATTCATAAGACATTGGCATATCAGAGGGTGGAAAATAAATCCACCAAAAATTCAGGGACCTTCCATATCAGTGAAATTTTTAGGCATCCAGTTATGTGGGGCAGACAAGATATCTCTTCTAAGGTAAAGGATTTGTTACATCTGGCTTCTCCTTACACCCAGAAAAGAGACACAATGCTTAGTGAGCCTCGTTGGATTTTAGAGGCAGCATGTATCTCATTTGGATGTGCTACTCTGGTCTATTTGTGAATAACACATAAGCTGCTAGTTTTGAGTAGGACCCAGAACAATGGAAGGCTCTGCAATGGGTCCAGGCTGTTGTGCAAACTGTTCTGTCACTTGGGCCATATAATTCAGCAGATCCAGTGGAGTTTGAAGTGTTTATGGAAGGTAGAGATGCTGTTTAGAAACTTCAACAAGGTTCTAGAGAGGAATCAAAGCACAGACCCTTAGATTTTGAAGCAATGCCCTACCAGCCTCTGTGAGTAACTATTCTTCTTTCGAGGAACAACTTTTGGCTTGCTATCATGCTTTGGAAGAAACCAGAACCGCAAACAGACTGTGTGTGTGTGTGTGTGTGTGTGTGTGTGTGTGTGTGTGCGTGCACACCTGCACATGCACGTATGTGGATACTGAGAACGTTCAGTTGTGCAGCCTCCATTGACGTCAAGGAGACCTTGTTTGCTTCACTAGAGTGTAACTCAAATAAAAATATACTGGACCAACTTCCCAAAGAATAGGCAAGAAAGAACATTAAATTTTATCCTAAAATATTGAAAAGCATTTCAGTTATACATTTTTTGGCAAAATACGTTTGCCTTCAGTGGTCAAGATGAAAGCAATATTCTTCAAATCATGAAAACTTCATATGAGTTATTGATTTAGTTTCTAAATACGATCCGTTTCTTCATAAAAGCTTGGAAAGTATCAGAATGAAAAAAGCAACTCATCTAAAAACTTAAGATTAATTTAAATGATAAAAATATGTAAAAATAACAATAAATCAAATAAATGGATATACCAGAAACAATTATTACTCATAGCTGTAGTTTTATATCATGTGATAAGTGCCAATCATTGGCAATTACTTTGTCTTTCTGTTACAATGGAAACCCTTCAAGTGAAAGATTTTAAATGTTTTATCAACAGCAAATCAGTTATTTGTGACTTTATTTAACAAAGCAAGATTGTAACCTGATTTTGAATCATCTTCAGTCTGTTATATGCCAATGTTACTTTTAAGAGCTGCAAGCATTCCATAAAAACATTAGTAAATACACAGAATATATGCCATGAGCAGCAATTAACTCCAAGGTTATTAAAGAAAAAGCTACCACTAAGGTTGCAAAAATACTGCTTTGATATTTTGTCACAGTTACAGGTTTTCTCTTTGGTTTATCTTAAACACACTTGACAACTTGGGTTTTTCTCTAGAGATAAATTATGCTCCTTATTATAAAGCTATAAATGTATTTTTGAAGATTTGAAAGTGAAAATAGAATATAAGCAAAATGTAAAAAATCATTTAAAAGTCAATAAAGCTTAAATGTGCTATTTTAGTTGCAATTAGGAAAGATGGTTAAGAAAGTTTAATAAAACAAAGGAGAAATTATAGGTTCTTGCCTTGGGTATATTTGAAGGATACCTCCTTTTGTCATTTTAAAATTTATTTACTAAAAATTGAAATAAAATTGAGACAAAAATGAAATATAAAACAAAATGATCCATAATATTAGTAGAAATCATTCTGATATTTAGAACTGAATTGTAACCAGAAATTTTTAGACCAATACTTAAAGCAGTAATTTAAGAGGCAGAGATAAATTTTGAGTATAAGTAATGAATAGGTTCTTTCATTATATGATGATCAAGTTATTGAAAAGAAATGAATCATGTGAACACATGTGAAAATATTGGTGATAAAAATAATATAAAACCCATAATACACTGCTATAATGAGGATAGAGAATATTCAAGAAACCACGATAATTCCTTACATACGATTGACTTATGTATAGAAGAAACTTAATAGATGCTTTCCCTAATTGACAGCAATCCTAAAATCTTTCATGATACTAACTCAGTTGTGAGGCTGAAATATTTTCTAAGCTATTAACAACTTAAGACAGAGGTGTTTTTCTATTATCTCTGCAGTAAACAGTATATCAAATTATTATTAAATTAAGAGGCAGTCAAAAGGTATGTAGCTACAAAAGTATTATCAAAGTGTGTTAGATATCAATTAATAAAATATGTACATTTACTAGATTTTATAATGTTTGTAGCTTTAAAGTGGTTTATTTGTTGTGATTTCATTTTTAATTCTAAACAAATATTAACTTTCTTATTTAAATCTGTATTTATAATGTTATGCATTTTTTTAAAAAGGGTTCACCCAAATTGTGTAAACTTCAGGCCCCATAGAACTTGAGTCTATGCTATGATGGTGTCCAATGCCTATGATATAAAAGAACATTCTATTGTGAGTAAATAAGATTTTGCTGAATATGATGTTTCTATTTTGTATTTAACTTTGGCATGAGATGGATTTTAAGTAATTTTTCCTTTGATTAAAATACAAAAAGATCTTTTTTAACCCTACTTATTTGGAAGTTTTCTTTAAATTTTTTGTCTCTAAGTTCAATATTTAGTTTTCTTATATAGAATTTGCTTTTGTTTATAAAGGATTATTTTTCTAACCTATTAATATAAGCTGGAATCCTCTGCCTTTCATGATATTAGCACCTCTGTGTGATATGAGATTATCAGAGAAAAACTTCTTCAGGTTGTTGGCAGAATTCGGTTCAACTGGAATTGTTTTATATTTTAGCAAATTTCCTAAAATATCTGAGAATAGAAAATAACTGAATTCTCCTATCAGCTTCTGCTGCAATGTTATATAGGTCAGGGTGTTTCTGAAAAACTACTATACATTTATGAACAAATTAAGGTGAAAGGCAAATAACACATTACTACTATTAATATGCTTTTGACCTTATGCACCCACAGAATGGGACTTGGGCCCCCCAGGGGTCCACAAAAACACCTTGAGAACCACTGTTCTGTTCTAGTGGAAAAGCAGATAAAAGGTCACTTAATGGAGTGACAAGTGAGGAAGGATGTTATAGAAAGTGTTCGTTTGCAGCTACCCGCCTAGGTCACCACGTTATTGAGGCCATCATTCTCAGTCCTAAGTTGTCCTTCCCAATCCTTGGCATAAAAGGAAAGTACAATAACAAACTTAATTGTGATTTTGGTTTGCATTTCCCTGACAATTAGAGATGTTGAGCATTTTGTTCATATGTTTATTGGCCATTAGTCTGTCTTCTTTTGAAAAGTTTCTGTTCATGTCCTTTGCCCCCTTTTTAATGGGGTGGTTTGATTTTTTCCTGCTGATTTTCCTGAGTTCTATACAGATTCTAGTTATCGGCCCTTTATCAGATGTGTAGCATGCGGATATTTTCTCCCATTCTGTAGGTTGTCTGTTTGCTCTCATTCTTTGGCTGTGCAGCAGCTTTTTAATTTGATCAGCTCCCATTTATTTATTTTTGTTGTTGCCGTGATTGCCTTTGGGGTCT
The DNA here is from genome assembly GCA_004363605.1 of Indri indri. NCBI lineage: Eukaryota > Metazoa > Chordata > Mammalia > Primates > Indriidae > Indri > Indri indri. The sequence goes on along the minus strand of RJWJ010000661.1, from coordinate 69,961 downwards.
TCTTCATAAATTCTTTGCCCAGGCCAATGCCTATAAGAGTTTTGCCAACATTTTATTCTAGAATTCTTATAGTTTCATGCCTTAGGTTTAAGTCTGTTACCCACCAATTTGTACCCCCGTAATATTCTGAAATAAAAAATTAATAAATAAATAAACCTAAGCATGTTTCTAGTTAAATTCTAGAGTGAATTTAAGAACAAGCAATTGTGTGAGGAAATGTATCAAGATTTCAGATTTCCTTTAACAATTTATTCTTTATTTTTTGGAACCTGTAGTTGGAGATGCTGATACTTGTAAACTTCTGAACTGTCATTTAGAACCCATTGTTCCTCATTAAAACTCATTCCAGCAAGAGTTAGGTTTTCATTAGCAGCTGGTTTAAGTTGCCACCTACCTTCTCTTTATAATAAAAATTATCAATAATTTCTTTGAAAAAGCTTATAACCTCTTTTTCTCTACAAAACAAAGGGAAATACTGAGCAGGTAAACATGCTATTTGAGGGGGTTTGTACTTAAGATAATTTTCTCTGTGATTACTGACAAACTGCTCTCTGCCCTCAGCTCTATTAGTCCGAGTACTGTTAGAATATTTTGTTCCTGAATATGATTACCTAAATCCTGAGGGAAAGAAAAGAATAAAAATATCTAAATTTCATTCCAATGTTTTTAACTCATGTTACTAGTTTGCCAGGCCCTATACGTCATAATTTCTTTTATCTTCACCTATAACGAAAGGGCACTATGAATTATTTATTTACTTGACCTACCATCAGATTTCTCTACTTCATTTACTTCTTTATAAACTACAAAATTAGGAGTTGCCCAGCATCCTTTGTGAGTCATTCAAAAAATTGATGCTTTTAGTCAGAGCAGACGGGAAAAGAGCAACACTTGTTAGGAAATGTGCAAAGATATAGCGCATGATGTTGGACAAAATACATTTCAATAGATAAAGAAAATCAGTTACGTTTTTGATGTCATGATGAACAATTTCCTCATTCATTTTCATTGGTTCATCAGTCTTTTACTTAGTTATTAACAGCTCTCGATCCTGGATCCTGGCACTGGGCTGAGCCCTGAGAATATATTTGTGAGAGGACCGACAAGCAGGCCTTGGTAAGTTCACCTTGGTCAAGGACATTCCAAGCTGGTAGCTGCACCCTGCCTACATCCAGCCTACAGACATCCAAAATGGCATGCTTTGTTTTTGTGTTTGTTAGTTGTTGATTTTTTTAATATTAGTATCTGTAGACTGTATAGCATCTCTTTCTTTTTACTTAAAGTGTGGTCTCTGGACTAGCAGCACTGGCATCAGTTGGGAGAGGCTTAGAAATACAGAATCTCAGACCCCACCCCAGACCTACTGAATCAAAATCGGCGTTCTAATAATTTCCCCCAAGTGATTTGCATATGCATTAAATTTGAGAAGCACTGGGATAGTTCACCATGAACTTATAACCCTTTAAAGCTTTATCCCTGGCCCAGTCCACTTGTAACTGTCTCCCAAGCCAGACAATATTCTAGCTGGTGAAGTAGGTACACCAATAAAAGGCAGTTTTCTTGAGATGCTTTCACTGTACTGGGGGAGGTGGGCAAACACAAAATGCATAGGAAAGACACTATAATTTTGTGGGAGCATTGTCAAGGGAGACACTAATTCTTGGGTGGGACAAAGAGTTGGAGACGATTTCAAAGAGGTGGCATTTGAGCTAGAATTGTAAAATTAAGGAGAGGCATAAAAGCATTTCCTAGGCAAGGGCTGAGAAACACAACAGAACATGATGTGTTTGGGAGAATGCTAGTTATTATAATAAAAATAGATCCTAACCTGCACAGGAGGCTGAATAGGATGGAGTGGCCAGATATAAAGTTACTGGAATGTAGTTTGGAATCATATCAATATACACTAGGCTAAGGAGAAGGTGGTAAGAAAAAATTGTAAACAGAGTAGTGGTTTCAGATTTGAGCTTCAAGTCAAATGCATAGAAGAAGAAATTCTATCTTCTTGGGTGATTAATATTATGCAAGATATAAATCAACATCTTGAATACTCTGATAGCATTAAAAACTCCTCTATGTAGAGAAGAGACACATAAACAAAGTTTAGAGTTTGGTTTGGTCTATAAGATGTGTTAGTCCAAAGCATTAACTACGCAAAAGAGTATCACCAATGCCAAGTATTAAGCGTGAGTGAGGACCCAGGACTATCCGTGTTCATGTTCATTATTAGAACATACCTTATCATTCCTCTACATATCTACTTCTGCTTGAGCAAGGCACTTACCTATTTAGATGCAATAGACTTTAAATATTATCCCATTTGGCCTGATTTCACATGAGGAATCCCCAAATTCAGTCAGTACTTTGCATTAAGCTATGTGTGTAAAATATCCTACTAAAAATATAAATGTGTTACAACAGAGATATAGCATTGATCTTACAAGATAATATTCCTAGGATATGGAATATTTCATCAAATAATGTAAGTACTTGTTTGGAAAGGTTTTGAGAGTTTGCGACATTCTTTGGGGATGGATATAGATTCAAAATTCAAAATTCAAAATGGATATATATTATTAAAAATCAAAATAGAGCCGAGTAATTTTCATTATTTTTACTAAAATTTAATAAAAGTATTAAAGAATAATAAGAATTTATTATAAAGAAGGTTTTGTTAAATCCACTTTTATGTTTCAGGAAAATGAGACTCAAAGCTTTATTGATGCTCCTTGGTAGTAAAGCTAAGGGCTGGATATATTTCTGAAATGTGATGACAATGGCGTGTAGCTGTTTGCCAAACTTGTTCTTCTTCCCACCTGGGAATAATGTATGACTGCATTTTTTCAACTCTCTTGAAGTCAGGTGTGACATGGGCATAGCTTCTGGCCACAGAATGGTGGTAAAAATTACACCCGTAATTTCCACAGGCAACCCATGCCATCTGTGTGATCTCCATTTCCGTTTCCCTTCTAGTAGCTGAATTCGATGCCCAGGTTCACCTGAGGGAGCAGGAGTTGAAAGTGGTACACCTTTCATCACCCAAGACCCTGTAGGGCTTGCATGGAAATACACAACTTTCCCCTCCGCCATTCCTGATCAGCAGCACTCAACTGAACTTTACGTGGACAAAAGTAAACAAACACGCACATTTTATTACATTATGGCACTGAGATTTCAGGAGTTATCTCTTTCAGCAACTATCATTACCCTTTCTTGAACTACTTATAAGAAGGCTGGATTGTGGAAGTGGAAGAGATTGAAGTTATCAGGAAACAATTTGCAAGCAGCATGTTAGGTCTAATATTGGAAAAAAATTTTAAAACGTTTGGAGAATACTGATGATGGAGACAGTGGGATCTTGTAGGATCTTGAAGAAGTTTGTTTTCCTTTTGCCTTGTGTTCATCTAATTGATAGGATTATGAGAATTTCCTTGAGTTGTTTCTTCATAGCAATTGAATTATATTCTTGTCGTGAGAGGAAGGCTGCAAATTATTATTTGTGAATCCCTCCTAGTGGTAATACAATGAGTCTCCTTTTCTGTGTTGCTTTGAAAAATCTGCAAAATTGCTATATAAAATTTTAGATCTATTGTGTGTATGAATTAGTATTCCAGGATGTCTCTGAACAATTGATTTAGCTATGAGTTCCCTTTTTGAGATTCTGGTTTTATGTTAATACACTCGAATTCTTCAGATGTTTAAAGCAAAGATACAGTGACAAAGACAACCACACTAGTCCACAAAATATAAATTAAAAGATTGATGCTTCCTAGAATGACAGGAGTAAATGGCATTTGGCAATTAAAGTAAATTTCCCTTTGCTGTTCTCTAGCTCAGAATCCTGTTTGTTCCCTTCATCTTATGCATTAAATATGGAATTGTTTAATTGTTTTCTTTAAATTTGTCTTACTGTCACCAGAAACCACATTAGAAGAGGACTCGTACTCTTTATTTTATACACAAGGGTATTCCAGGCCTAATACAGCACCCAAAGCATAGTAGGCACTTAATAAATATTAATATTTGTTGATTTCATTGCATATATATGTAATGTTAATATTTCAATTAATGAGTTTAAAGCTCTAAAAAAAACTCTTTATTTTATTAATATTTACCACTAGAGGGCATGTTCCTTCCATCTTAAAATCCTAGTTCTTGTCTTTGCTTTTTTTTTTAAACTGGAGGTACTGAGTGACACTTTATTAATTTGCAAAGATAAAGTATTTCAATCATCTCAAATTATATTATATTATAATATAATCAATATAAATTATATTATTAAATATAATATTAAAATCATTAGTTTTATGGAATGTAAAATTATGGAAATATATTTTTATGGAACATATGACATTAAAATACATATGTAAGCATCCATATTTTATGGTTACACAAGCTCAAATATAAAATATTGATCCAATAAAATGTTTGGACTTTACAGTTTACATTAATATGGCAATATATCAATACACACACATATACACATATAGGATTATATAAAATATTTCCATTATATGAAATAGACATGATGATCAAACACTATTTTGTAGCATGCTAGTTATCTGAAAGTGTACTATGTATTAGATAGGATTTGAAAAAGGATAAAAATATCTTGATTAAGTTAAAGAATAAAGCCTTTTTCCAGAGAAGAGGACAAAACAAAGTAAAGTGGTCACAACAAGGCTGCCCTTCAGCTTGAGTTGTTTTTTGGGTTTCCCTGGAAGCAGATGATGGAGTTTGACTGCAAGGTGTTCGTTAGAGAATGCCATTGGGGTCATCTCATAAGGAAGGAAGGGTAAGGAAGCAGGATTGGGCCAAAGACCAAATTCAAGTTATGACGGTTGACAGAATTCTATGCTGTGAGAAGTTTTGAAGCTGAGATGACCCACTAGAGTAGTTTTAAATTAGGTCAAAATGTCTGGCCTTTGTATTCCTGTCTCTACCAGCCATTAGCTGTGGGTCTTGGAGGAACTGGAGCAGTTGGCATGCTGTCGCTGAGGAATCCCTGAATAGGCTGGCAGCTGAAATATGAGGCGGAAAGTTGATAGAAGGGAGGGTTGGGAAGTGCCTAGCTGTGTGTATCACAGCTTAGTTTTATGTAAGCTTCTAGTTAACTGGAGGTTCTGGAATTGGTAAGCATGTTTAGGAATACAGTACATTTTGTAGATTGAGTAGAATTGTTTCAATGTAATAATTAAATTGTTTTCAATGCATGGGTGTTTAAAGTATATTATTAAAATTACAGGTCAGAAATTGAGAGGAAAAAAAAGTAAAGTTACCTTGCATAAGTGAGTGATGTTTTAAGTGGAACAAAGAAGTTATCAAAGTAATTTAGCATTAATAAATTGGTTATACTTTGTTATATTTTTGATATATGTGTACTCTAATTTAGATGTCTTGAAGTAGAGAACATTATGTTTTAATCATGAAGAATTTCCACATTATATAATAGCTAATTTATCTGTAGGAATTTGCAAAAAAAATATAAATAACTAGTTAGGAAAGAAAAAAAAAAGCTGTCTACGGTAAAATGAGAACTTCTCTGTTAATGTTCTCTGTCAAAAGGCATCCTTTGTTCTCCTTCCTTTCCCTTCATCCCACTTTACTTTTTGCAGGCATTTTTACTTAATTTATGCAACTGGAAGTGGAGTAATATTCTGAGGGGGAAATATTTTCAATAATTCTGTAATCCAGCTTCAAAGAAATGAAAATTTTTTGTGTAGTAATTTTCTTTCCTAAGGAGTTCAAGAAAAGCCTTCTGTGTGGGCTCAATCCTATTAACCAGCAGATGGCACTCTTGCTCCTTGGCAGTGAATACAGAGGCTTTGCAATTTAAGAATACCAGTCTATCTCCCCTTGAAAGAAGTATAATAAAGGCGCCTTCAGCCTGCGTATCTGAACAGACTGAGATTCTTTATGTGCAGGTGCAACTAATCCTTTCAAGACGTAATGAAGCTCAATAAATCCTCCTTTTGCAATATCTTCACTGGTCTTTGAGCCTGATTTTGCTTTTTGTGAGAAGGAAAGTGCAGAACGGCTCAGCACAATGCTGTATGTTTAAGCAATAAGGAGACTGCCCCATTGTCTCATGTCAAGCTAGCTGGGACGCAATTTCCTCTTTCCTGTTCTCAAAATTAGCTGATGAGAGCAAGTTCCCCAGGTGAGCGTAAGTTCTCAAGATTTTTTTTCCCCCCTGAAGTAGGTGACCAAAGAACCATGCCTTCACTAGCTGTTATTCTCCAGTTTACGTGCCGAGAAATTCACTTGAGTGCAGTAAGTTATCCTTCGTATCACCATCCCTGCTTCTTATTAGTATAACAAAGTATGTACCTGCTACTCATTTTCCTTTTAGCAACTGCATAAATATGGAGGCTACCCATTAGAAATTTTCAGAATTATTATAAACATTGAGTGATAGCATGCAAGGTTGTGGGGTTTTTGTTAAGTCATTATTTTTTATGTATATCACACAAGATAGCTCACCCTGTGGACAGAATATTCAGTACCAATCATTTCAAGTTAGCCTTTTTTGCCATTTTTTTTTTAGGAAATCTCAAATTCTCAGATGTAATTAGCTAAGCATACTACTGCTAATTAGCTATGTCTTTCTGTGATAAATAGAAATAATAAAGGAACAGGACTCTTCAAGATTATTTTTAGTTCAAGACCATTACAATACTATCAATTGATAAACTGTGAGTCTCAGCCCTTCATCACACTCTCAGTTTAGAAAACCAGTAGCTGCTAATGAGAATGGAAGAAAAGCAAAATCAGAAGAGGCCTGTTATCCGTGACAATGATTTGGGGTTGGTACCTTCCTCCTTTAATATTTTTCCATTCTCCTACTGCCATTTCATTGATACTATAACATTCTGCCAATGACAGGACTAAGAATTAGGTCTAAAAACAGTATGTTGTGCTTACTCCAAGTTTTCCCTTTCTATGATCATATGTTAGTCATTGAAGGGCCCACCACACAAAATACATTCTCCCACAGCAATCAGAGAGAGAACTTTCTAAATTCTAAATCATCCTGATTCCATTTTCTGCTTATTTTTTAAAATTTTCCCACATTTTCAAATTACACTAAAAATTAAAGTCTACATAGATCCCTGTGTTACATGTATCTTGAATCCTGTCTAACCTGTCTCCTAACCTTCTGCTCTCAGCCCATTGATCTGCAGCCTCATTTTTGTCCCTGAAATGCACCACACCTATCAGAGCCTTAGCACCTCTGCTATTGCCATTTCTTTTATCTTGAGCATTTTCTTGTTTATCTTTTTCTGCTGTCTGTTTGGTTTCATGCAAATTGCAGAATTAATATCTTTCATTAACTTTCTATCATAGCATTGTCTTATTAGTTCCTTATCTACAACAGATCATTATTGTATTAGGGCTGCCATAACAAATTACCACAAACTAGGTGGTTTGCAACAACAGAAATTTGTTCTAGCATAGTTCTAGAGGCCCCAAATCTGAAACCAAGGTGCCCAAAGGCTCATGCTCTATACAAAGACTCTAAGGGACAATCCTTCTTTGCTTCTTTCAGCTTCTGGTGGCTCCTGGCATTTTTTTGCCTTGTGGAAGCAAAACTCCAATCTCTGCCTTCCTCTGTGTTCATATGGCCACCTTCTCTGTGTGTCTGTCTCTCTGTGTCCTCTCCTTTTCTTATAAGGACACCAGTCATTCAATTTAGGGCCCACCTCAATCCAGTATGGCCTCTACAAAAACCCTATTTTCAAAAAGTGTCACATTCTGAGGTTTTGAGTTAGACATGGATTTTGGAGGGACATTATGCAACACATTGTACTCACTATTTGATATTTTAAAAATTTATATATTGATGTATGGTAAATTGATGCCTCCCAATTTGTTCTTTTTGCTTAAGATTGCTTTTGCTATATGGGGTCTTCTCTGGTTCCATACAAAGCATAGAAATTTTTCTAGATCTGTGAAAAATGATGTTGGTATTTTAATAGGGATTGCATTGAATCTGTTTTATCACTTTGGGCAGTATAGACATTTTAACAATGTTGATTCTGCCAACCCACGAGCATGCTATGGTTATCCACCTGTTTACATCCTCTTCTATTTCCTTCCTCAGTGTTTTGTAGTTCTCCCTATAGAGGTCTTTTACTTCCTTAGTTAAATATATCCCTAGGTATTTTATTTTCTTTGTTGCTATTGTGAAGAGAATTGAGTCTTTGATTTGGTTCTCAATTTGTTGTTGGCGTATAGGAATGCTACTGATTTCTGTATATATTGATTTCTTTATTGCCTTCCTTACCCCGCCCATCACTAGAATGTCAGCTACCTAAGAAACATTGTCCACATGCTTATGTGCCATAATGGTACATAATGGAAATTCAATAAATCCTTTTTATTTTTAATAAATGAATGAAGACGAGATGCTTTCAATAATCATGGCTTTAGGCTGTCAAATATTTGAGCCATATGATATTTCTTTTGTCCTGATTCCATGCTAAATAAAAACTTCTCTCTGTATGCTTTTCTGCCTCATTCATAGTTATATTTCTCATTGCCAATTAATAAATTTTCATTCTACTTTACACATTGTATATAGGCTGGATTCATCATCCCTGAGTATATCAACTCTGGAAAGCTGGCAGATCAAGAATCTGGGCATGTAAGGACTAGACAGTGGGCCTTGTTGAATACGAAAAGGTAATTCTACTTTGTGTGTCTTTTGTTGGATTAATTTTTAGGATATCCCTTGGAGATACCCTAAACTTACCCGAGCTTCTCTTTATTCAAACCTCTTTCCCCAATAATAGGCAATGGCGACAGAGAATACTTAGGAGAGGATAAAGATAATATCATAAATCCTAGAAGGCTCTTTGAATATCATAGTAAGGCATCACAGATCCAATCTCTCCCTTTACTGTATGATGACGTATATGAGTTTTAAATTCCTGTTATTGATAGCCCATCACAGAGGATTTCATCCTTGGCTGCACATTAATATCGCTTGGGGAGCTTTTAAAAAGTATGATCCTCAGCACCCTGAACCATAATATTTATCATAATATCTGAGTGTGAAACTGAAGTCTCAACACCTTTTCTCTTTAACAATATTTGACAAATAAAAATTGTATATATGCACGGTGTACAATGTGATGGTTTCATATATGCACACATTACCCCAGTCAAACTGATGAACACATCCTTCAGTACACATAATTGTTTTTACTAAAAGATTCTAATACACCAACTGTTGATAATCGCTGTTCTGTCTAATATGTTTTCTCGGGTTTAAATTCTCCTGATTGTTGTTTCTTATAAGTACCGTGCACTAACCCACAGCATGACTGGAACTATGGATTTTGTTTTCTTTAAGTCTACATATTTTTACTAAAAAATTTTCATTTTGTGATTCCTTCTACTGCTCATCAAGGTCACTTTAGCTCCTCTAAAGCCAGAGTCAAGATTTATCTTCGAGATAGCCCTTTAAAAAAACCTGATGTTTAATCCACAGTTGTTTCTCTTTCCTGGGGCTGCTGCTTCTAAGGTGTCTTGTGATTTTATCAAAATGTTCTTATTTGTAGTTCACTTTCTCTTTCATGTGTTTGGCTACTTTAGTGAATGAAGTCTGTCTGGGGTAGAGTACTCAAAGTGCAGTTGGTCCTTTTACTACTCATGGTTTTCAGTGATTCTGGTAGAAGGGCACGATTATCCTTAGATAGAGGTGTTTCTTCTCTCCTAGGTCTTTTTTTTTCCCCATTTTTCTAGCATCTCCAGCTGCCTGGAGCATTGTCTTTTGTCTCCAGCCATGTTCTACCTGAAGACAAATACGAATGTTATAGATTGTGTCAGCAGAGAGGGATGTGTGGAGTGGGATATCAGAAGAATAGAAACTGTGTTTGGACTGACAGACACACTGCTCCCTTGTGGTATCGCAGTTAATCCTATATGGTTGCTCCCTGCCACACCAGCCATCTACCATGGTATTTCAAGTTTTAAAAATCAGACCTTCCAAAAGTTTCCTAAGCCGACATTCTTCTACTTGATCAAAGTTTCTCTCTTTTAAGTCTCTCAGGAAAAACTCAATGATCTTATGACACTTTCCTTTTCATTTTCAAGCATGGCCTTACATTTATACAATAGTTAAAAATATATACTTTCTTGTAGTTAAAAATATATGCTTTCCTGTAGTTAAAAATATATACTTTCTTGTAACTTAATGTGAGAGTAGACTATAGTGTATGCTTGGTATGACGTTTTGTCCAACTCTAAAGTATAATATCAAGTTTCATACACTTGATACTATTCTATCTATATACACACACATACTCTCATTTGTCATTCATATTAAAAACGGCACTACTAATTTTGATGTACTTGTTAAAAGTTTGACATGTTTCTAGTAGTACTTTAATTACAAGTCAACCAATTAAACATCTACAGAGTGCTTATTACTCTGTGTCTAGAACTATGCTATCAGCGGCAGAAATAAAGATAAATAAGATATGCTTTTCTTTCTCTCAAAAAGCTCCTCATCTGGCTAAGATGCCAGTCAGATTAAAATATAGAGTGTATCTTATATAAATATATCATAAGTGCTGAAATGGAAGCATATGGGAAGATTTTCTGAAGATGAAAAAAAGATAAAATGAATAAAAAGGTCTATGCCTTGGAAGGATCAAGATTCTATATTTATCATTGCTTTTTTGGTTTGTGCTCATTGTCAATTTCCTCTCTGTTCTTCAGTGGAGTTCAGAGAATCTCTTACAGGGAAGATAGGGGTGCTATGGTTAAGGCCTCATAATTTGAGTCACTTGACTTCCTTTGGTCATGGTTATCTGGGCACAGGAGGCCTTCTGTTGTTTTTCCATTCTTTATACACTTTGACATTGCTGCTTTATCTTCTGAACTGTGTGAAATCTTTGCTTAAAATGTGTCACTCGATCATAGCTCAGTGTCAGACTGACCTGCCTGCTCTCATTGTTTCACTGGAGACTAATCTATATAGCAGGTACATTTCCTCAAGAATGTTATTGTATTCTTTTCTGCCTAGGGTCACTATATTGGATTTTAGAAATTATCCTCTTACTGCTATTCTTCATATACATTTAATCCAAAATAGCTTAAGTACACTATAACAATTCAATAGAATTAAAGTGGCTTTTCCTTGGCCAGATCTTATTGGAAAATCTTGTTTGTGTTTTCTCATGCTCCTATCACTTTTGAAAAGAAAGGTAAATTTTAAAAGAATTCCTCAATCTAATTATGTGACAAAATTAATCTATGGTTTCCTTTTTTACATGTTAGTTAATTTGGGATAATGCATTAGCTGGTGACTGTGAGAAATATACAATTTATTCTATGTAACTTCACTGCAGATTGATGTGTTTTTGACATTTCACATATCATTCTAAAAATTGTAGTTGATAAACAACCATCGGTTCCTCTGAGATTATTTTCTGCATTTTTTGCATAAATGTTTCAACATTGCTCTGTTTTTCTGCCACTTCATTTTTGCATTTAATGAGCTATAAATGTGATCAAGGTAATAAAAATTATTGAATTAATTAGAAAGTACTGATAAAATGGGTGCTTACAAAATGAGGGATGATTGACAAACTGTGAATGAAGATATTTACATAGCTAGTTTAATTACAGGGTCAGCTTTTGCTCAAATATTAAATATTTCAGGTAGTGATATCTTTATTATATAGCTAACTGTGGATACATAACTGGCTATCATTCAGAATTGAGTTAGTTAGCAAGAAACCCACTCTGTTTTAAGTAACAAGTTTGAAGTACTTTGCAGAAACATTCACTATTTTTAAAATATGATTTTGTCATATCCTAATGGAAAAGTCTTTTTCTTGATTTTGATTTTACTCTTCTTAAAGTTACTCCTTAGTTTTAAAATATTAGGTGCTGTAGTAATGTGTAATTAAGATTAATAATCTCTCATTTTAAAAGTAGAGGAATTAAAGTTCTTTTATAAATGTACCTTTCATTTGAAACCACAGTCATTTGAAGAATTCATACAATATCAGTTTTCTCAGTTAACAAAGAATTTGGGAGAATAAATCCAAATAAGAAAATACAATATTCAAGTCCATTGAGATTTCAGAGTTAAGAGAGAGTGGTAGAAAGAGCTTTTGTTAAGAAAATGTTTCTCAATAAATAGATTGTCTACATTTCTCCACATTAATCTGTCCTGTTTATTCATTCAATTTTGGATTACTTCCTTTCCCCTATCTAACTAGATTTTATTCTTTGTTCCCTGTGAGAAAGTTAAGAAGGAAATGCATACTTTCCCATGCTATTGTTTCTAATGGGTAAGGCTATGGAGGCTAAAGAAATATTTTTTTGGGTGAAGGTTTAATTATTCAATATTTGTAAGTGTGCTTATTCGTTTGTTTATTTTGGTTCTCCAGCAGTAAAAGACTATAATTTTGTGATTTATGGGACCTACTTACCTTTTAATAAAAATAGGTGAATTTAGCAAATGAACTAAATTCATGTATAGAATCTACACATGTCAAACACTTTGACTTTACTCATGTAATTACAACCCCAAATAGCATTAGTTTCATTCTCCCAACTGACACTGATGAAAACCATCATAGATTTACAATGTGTCATTTTTTTTTCTTGGAGGTTTTCATTTGAAAAAGGACAGATGTTGAGAATCAAACTGAATAGGGCCAGTTCTCCATTAAGTGGTTTCTATTTGATTTTATGTTCATGGCATTATATTTGCAAGTGAAAGCTCTTACATGGTTGGATAATAAGAATCAATTTAAATGGAAGGACTTTAAGGATCAGTTAGCTGAGAATTTATATTATGATAACAACAGAGAGGTATTTGTCTCATTTTAAGAGATTTCTGTGGGGTATGTCAATTTAAAGTATACATACAATTTCTGGGACATGGAAGGTACTCAATATTTGTTAAATCAATAAATTAAGGTGTCTATTATAATCAAAATTTTATTAGTGATGATAAAAGGAAATGAATATGACATAAATAGTGGAACTATCAAATAATATGATGATCAGTTTTAGTTTTAATATTTGTAATACGTTTTATCCTCCCACTTGGTATATCTGCCATTCTGAGTACTTTCACCACTTCAATTTGTATATTGAAGCCACATGGAAAAGACGAATTTTTAGCCACAGCTGCAGAAATGCTTGGCTAACACCAATACCAATCTATTACCCATTTTACAGAGCTACCACCATCACTTCTCAGGCTGATCGAAATCATTAGCTGAAATCTTTCTTCCTCCTTTATGTCTTTTGGTTCCAATTGTAGGTTGTTAGATAACATCCTTGAAAGCGAAGAAGAAAAAGCATGTCTTTATTTCATCCTTCATGATGCATTTGGACGCAGTCAACCCACTTAGCTGTATCTAGCCACCTACCAAAACATCATTAACTCTTTGTCTTCAATTTCCATAACATTTAATATGTGTTGGGTGCAAGTGGATGTTGAAGTGAACTGACACTTTTTGCCATGTACTATGTGCTTGGCACTGTGATTTACACATTAAATACATTATATGTTTTAATATTTACAGGAACTCTATAGATTATTATTTTTATTTCCATTTAGCAAAGATGATAAGTAGCTTTATAATAAATGGCAAAGCCAGACCTCATCGTTCATTCAATAACTAGTTGGTAAGTACTTAATATGTACAAAGTACTTTGCTTGGGGCTAAAGAAAGTTGTAGGCAAAAGAGATATGCTAGATATATATACTTGTTTTGTGTTTTGTTGTCTGTTTCACACATTGGAATGCTTAATAGCCTTTAATGTAGGAATTTTGTCTTTTTGTTCTTTCTTCACCACTAAATCCTGTGCAATTAGAGTCATTCATGGCATAGAGTAGTAGTGTTCATAAAACATTTACTGAATGAATGAATGAAATATGTCCTCTTGAAGTGATGATATATAGGTCAGAGGTCTAGAGGAATATCATCTGCAGAAGCATTTCCTTGACCAGGATTGCAAGTCCAATTTAAAAAGAAAAGCCAATAATTACAATCTATTTTATGTTCATTATCTAACCTCATCAATTGAGTTTTGTCAAATAGATTAATTTAAATTCTTTCAAATTTTTCCAAAATGTGAAGTGGAAGGCAAAAATCAAACAGTGAGACAGGGTTTCTCAACTGCATAACAGGAATTACTGTAGTATGATCTGTAAAACGTTTTTATTTCTTGCAAGGAAATCACACAGGATTAGGTCTCTGGGGAAGATGGCAGGTGCAGGTTGGCTAAAATCATGGAGCTTTTAAGTTTCTATATTCATCTGGACTCGTATAATGTTACATTTTTCAAGATAATGACACATTGAGATGTCTTTGACTCAAAAAACAAAATGTCAAAACCAAAAGTAGCCAAGAAATTCAGACAGACATTTTATGATGTGAAAATAGCCTTTGCAAAATCCCTAGATACTCATATCCTGAGAGGTCTTTACTTGAAAAGCTGACAGCCTGTTGATGTTTTCCCCCAGTGCAAACCCATTCTCAAGATTGAACTCTTCCTGAAGTATATTTTTAAAAAGTGAATACACTTCACTAAATTTAAGTTGTATATAACATGGAGCTATGTGAAAGAAGTGAATAAACTCCTAGGATCTTTCTACATAAAAACGAAACAATTATTAAGAAAGGATTAATAGGTACAAAGTCATAGAAGCTACTAGTAGGCGCATTGAAAAGCAGAAAGTTACTAGTTTAAAATATTTGTTCTTGAAATATCAAAAATATTTACATGAAAACATTTTATATGAGTGAATTTGTATAAATATTTCAATTAACATACAGAAATATTTATGTTAGGTTAATCCATCATAGAGACAGTGATATGTAGTATGAAAAACACTATATAAGGAGACATTAACCTCAGCATCAAAGCCTTCCACTGTGTGTCCATTTCTCTGTATAACAGGACCAATAAGGCCCTATCTTTCTGACGGAAGAAAGCTGCTTCTGAATTATTAATACTTCTGAGGCTCTTTTATTTAACTATATGATCCATGAATTGTCATAGCATATAAACCTCTTTCTTAAGAAGTTCATCAGTTTCTTTTATATATTTCAGTATCAACTATCTTATCTCAATTGATATAGGTTGTAACCTCCTAGAGGTCAGGTTTATATTGTCTGTCCCCGCAAATAGTAAGGACTTGATAAATAATTTTTGTCAAGTGAATAAGTGAGATATATAAATCTCTTCTCATCTTCCTGAGCCCATTGCCAATTCCTCCATAATATATATTTCATTAATTTTTACATATTCTAAGTGTGTGATAGATGATTATCATATGCATCTGTTTCTGATTAATAGAGATCAAGATTAACATAGAGTATAGTATGGATGTAATAGGAGACAGGTTGGCATTTTTATAAAAAGAGAACTTAGATTCTAACCATAGTACAAGACAAGTGCCTGAGTATCTACAATTATGAACAGAGATGAACAGGTCTCTCATGGAAGGAGAGAATGAAGGTAACCTTTGCAGGTAGGCAGAAGAGGCAGTAATCTGGATAATAAGATTGAGGAAGATCCATCCTGCCCATGAAAGATTAATACTTCCCTCTTGGTATTTTATATTGTCCCATAGGTTATTTGAAATCCCCTCACTTAACAGCAATCATTTCATGAATGTTAAGATGCACAACCTGGAAAATTGCTAGAGTTGCATTTTAAATCTGTTTGGAACACTCTTGCGATAGTTGTAGCCTATCCCAAGGGACTTGCTTGGTTTCCCATCTTTCCTCTGGAATCCACGGAAGAGTTTGAAGAAAAATTTGGAGGCCTTTAAAAAATTCATTCTAGGAAGAGAATGAGAATAATTGCATTTGAATACTCACACCTGACACAAAAAATGTGACAAAAATCATCACCTTGTCTGAAGTCTCCTCCGATTGGATTTAAAATGAAGATACTGAAAAGAGATTGTATCCACTTGTACTTGCTAACTATATTGAAATAAAAAAAAGAAACTAAAAACATAGAGACGCTATAAAGGAATTTTTTTTTTTAAAAGTGTGTAGACTCATTGCTACTATTGTTCAATTATATGCAATCAACCAGGAACTAGAGTATGTCAGGAGGAGGAAGGCCAGTGTAGTAGAGGAATTGGGATGGCACCTCTGTGTGGCACCAGGGACTGCTGTGGCTTTCTGGCACAGGTGTCTGGAAGTGGATATGTGAGTATCAGTGGAGACAGGCTCTAAGTGGTTCAGTTAATAGTACCAATGGTCTGTTTCAGATGAATCCAGATATACAGCAGCCGAGGTATGGAGTTGGGCTGGATCTAGAAGAGCAGCAGGAATTGAATTTGGGCCGCAGCAGAGGCACTGGACAGAACTTGAAGGTCAAGACTTGTAGGAGGAAACTACAACCACAAGGTGCCATATGGCATTTTATTTCTCTAAATGAGTTTACCTTGGATTTTATGGAAAAGATGGAATTGTTTGGTTTCCCCCCACTGTGGTGTACATCCCTAGTGAAAGAGGAGTTATAATCCATTCTATAAGCCAGTGGTGTATAAAATGCAAAGGTAAGGAAGGTGGATAGGTACTTGAGTCATAAAGACTGTTGTTTCCCAACAAGCAATTTTAGTTTTGAATGTGAGAATTCTACAAGTTTCCTGTTTTAAAATATGACTAAGTACAGAGAAGGCTATTAGTTAGTCTGGATATGTTTGAATGAATTAAAACACACACACATACACAAACACACAGGTTTTTAATACTTAGGTAAAATAACCCAAGATTTAAGAATCTACATTTCCAGTTAAATAAGCTACTCCCTGAACCAACCCCTTAGTCATGTCCTTTTTCAAATTAATGCAAACTCTAAAATTATCTTTTCTCTATCTTTACGGTAACTCTTCTTTTGAAAATTCATATTTCCAAAAGGAAGAAAAGGGAGTTGGTTACCCTTCCATCGTTTCTCCCACTGCTCTCCCTACTTTCACTTTCCAGTAATTCCCCTGAACTCTGAATCACATGTAGTTCTTTTGCTTAAACTTGGGGAGACATGACTCCTCTTGGGAAATGGTCAGAATGCTCATGCCCCCCATCCTCTGACCCTGCTCTGTGCTGCGTGGTCCTCTCTTCAGCCCCAAAGTGAAAAGGATGAGGAATCTCCTAGAAACCGTACTTCATCTGCTGTGCTGAAAAATTTTCCAGCATTTCTGATTAATGAAAGCCTTGCCCACTTCACATGACATTTATAAATCATGATCTACTGGCCACTACTCAATGGTGGGCAGCACAGGATTCACATAGTGAAGGAATGTGGATTCTCCACTGCACCTGTCCAAGAAAACAGCTCCCAAAGGCTCCTTTGTCCTTAAGGAAACTCCTGCAAATGTGCCTCAGGACAGCACATTTATCAATGCAGACCTCAGAGTGGATTGTTTGCTATCAATGGAGATTTGCATTTTAAAACTCTGTAGCATTAGGCTGTATCTAACGATATAGCTATTGCTGCTGTGTGAGAATTTTATCCAAGGCTCACCTCTTTATGCTAAAAATATTAATACTCAAAGGTACAAATAAAATGCTTATGTATTATGATGCAGAGATAGTAAACCAGTACCTCTTTGTTAGTGACTTTATTTTGTCCTATAATAACTGTTCCATTAGAGTATATCGTATCTGCTTTGGAAACATTCTTGTACCTCCATTTGCCCCTAGACTCCCATTCTCATTACTCCCAATTTATCCTTTTTCTCTAACAAAAATTTAGGAGTCTGTGTTACACATTAGCAAATCAGCAGTATTTTAAGATGATTTACAGAGAGCTTAAGATAAAACCGTACTTTTCAAACTCCATAGATGGAAACTCCCTTGAACTTGAATTTAAAGTCCCTGCTTCCTGAAATCACATTGACATAAAACATCCAGTAATTCAGTTCTAAATGTTTTTTTTGGAAATGACTTTTAAGGGGCACATAATGCTGCTGCTAATTAATAAAGGATTTTCATAAAACAACAGACTAGGGGCTTTTTTTCCTTTCCTAAGGACAGGTATTTTGTTTGGTAAGAATGTCTGAATCAGTTACAATTGGTAGTCCAAGAAGTTCACAGGCTGCTTAAACACATGGTGTATGTTGCTTTTGCATGCAGCAGAAAGTACAACATAAATAAATAATTTCATTCCTTCACAGACATCTTTGAATTTTCTAGGAAAGATTATTGGGACGAATTCAACATGATGAAAAACTTCTGATTGTACAAATAATGGTAAAAATTGGTGGTTTTACTGGCAATGAATTGGCAAACTTTCTGAAATCTTTGTAAATATCATCTGGTGCTTAAACAATACACACATGGATTTTATTTATGATGTTTTTCAATAACCCTGAACTTGGGATCAGTTGGTTGTAGTATAAAAAGCAGTAGTAGACCACCCAGTATGAATTGAAAAATGAATCTTAGAAATATATGGCATATATGCATGAACACATTGTTAATATTGGTTATTTTTAAAATGCTGACTCTATATATTATTGGGTTTCGATAGCACTAAAATATCCTAAGGAAATAGTCTCTGATTACTGTTTTTGCTAAAGTTGCATATTTAACTTTAAAAAGTCTTTCTGTTGGTAACCTGAGTATTTCTATTTATAGAGGGTTTTTGGGTTACTGTATTTCCTTCATAGAATAAAAATACAATAAAGTAACTGGAAAATTGTTTGGAAATCTAAAAAGCAACTTGCAAACTTCTATCAAACTTCATGAAGCCTAATACTATAATAATCTAGGAAATTTTGTAGTTTCATTACCCTAGAAAGCCTAGAGGAAATGAGAAGATGATGTTATTTATAAAATATACTCTTCCATTGCATGTCCATTCTACTGCAATACAGTCCCTCTCCTCAGAATGTTATTTGTAAGCTAGATAAAATATTTCTATAGTTGAGATTTTCTATATACTTTTTAATCATTTTTTTTAAAGGCAAGATTGCTTTTAAAAATCTGAATAGCAGAAATATCTTCTAAGTGAAATTCTACCTCTACTCTAGCCTGTATCATTACTAGGTAAATATTACTTAAAACACAACAATTTCTTCTATCAATTTTCATCACAATCACTCCATAAATATGTAATAGTTTCTCTTCATCAATAGACTAAGTAATTTTAACCTGATATTCCAAGGCCCTTACATTTTAGTGTCTGATCCTCACCCCTAAGGCCAGTAGACTTTAGAGGCAGGGAAGCCTTCTTGGGACTCAGACAGGAGAAAACCCAAGTGGAGTCATTGGGCCAGTGAAATCTTGAGAAATCAGCCATCAGATACAGTAAGAATGATTGAAATTTGTCCACCTGAAAGAGAATGAGATCCAAATCCGTGTGAACGAGACACTTACACCATGGCTGCTCAAACATTATTGTGAACACAAATCACCTGGGGATTGAACCAAAATGTTGGTTTTGATTCAGAAGGTCTGGAGTGAGTCTTCTGTAATCTGTATTTCCCATAAACTCCCAAGTGATGCCAATGTCCGTAGTCCACAGTTTGACCACATGTTTTGAGTAGCCTGAACATAGTGGATGGCTGAGCAAGTTAGACAAGATAAAGAGAGATCAATAGCACATAAGACTGGCATAACCAGAAGGATAAAAAAGGAATGAGATAGGAACACAAGCATTTGCACTGTTAATAAAAGAGATGATATCTTTGTTCCTTTCATGCTTTCACTTCCTTTGAAAATCATGCACTTTTTCCCCTTGCCTTTCCCAGTCCCCATTCTTTCTGTTTACCTTCACAGCATTTGAGAGTTTTCTGCTTATTATGTCTTAAAATTTCTTATTTTTGAGCACTTTCTCTCCAATTCAATCCCTTAATGTTATGTTAAATATTTTATGTCATCATGTGGTTAATAAATGAAAGTTGAGTGTACAAGGTAAGCTGTTGTATTCAGTGCAAGACATTTAACATAAGTTAAAGCAAGACATTGGTCTTCCTACTTACGCATAAGAGGACTTCTAAAAAGCATTGGGAAACACAAAGCCTAGAACTAGATATAGAGAATGTACATCTGTATACAGGTATAGGTATAAAAAAAAAAAGCCTAGCTCAAATTGTCTGAAAATTATCTTTCTTGCTGTCTACCATGAATATATGTAAATTGCCTGTTGAGTTTTTAACTTAATGCCCCTTTTAGTTATGGACAGTATAAAATATCTGTGTATAGGCCTCATTCTTTTAGCCCCTTCCAGATTGTCTAATATATACAACAGTCTTTTCTGGGGGCCAGCCCAAATGGTCTCTTAAAGTTCCTATGAACAGAATGATTGTACTTCAAAGCCTTCATTGTTGTTTCATCTCTTTATGCTGCTTTTTATCAATTTCCAAGATAGTTAAAGCTGAAAGACGACAATACTTCAAACAAAAGCAATTATTTAAAAAGAATTACCAAATAATTGAAGCCGATCAGTGTTCACACTTTTGGAACTTTTATCTTTTCCTACAAGACCTTGAAGTCCGTCAGATTTTGCTGAGACCATCATATTAGTGAACATCTGGATCATGTCATAGTTTGGTCTTATTTTTGCCTAACAGTTTCTTTGGGGATTTCCCTCCCACAACACATATGGTTTATTTCTTGTGTTTATGCTTAGTTTGGCAAGGTTTTGAGGTGTCATGTCTCTTTTCATCTTTACTTTTTAAAGGGAGTGATTTTGCATAAATTATTATCTTTCTAGGTGTGAATTATGGTAGTAATCTTTTTCATGTGATTTTTAGAGACTATGAATAAGTGCCTGTGCTTACATTTACTTACTGCAAATTATGTCTTATTGCAATAAATATTAATTTCTTCTATGCTACATTTTTTTTCAAGTTTGATTTTATTTTTGAAAATTCTTCATTAGCACTTACAATTGCTTAGACTGTGTCTCATACTTTTTCATATTTGAAACATATAAAATATAATATAGTTTATTTCACTGAACCTATATAAAAAGAGTCATTTTGTTTTCTGGAAGATATTTTATGTAGTAAAGTATATAGAAAAGTCTCCTTTTCAAGCTTGAAAACGCTAACTTTGAGAACTATGTATTTTTAAAAATTATACACATGATTACTTAGTAAAAAATGCTTGACTAATTTACTTTAGAATACATCTTTAGGGGTGATGATGGCAGATAGTTGCCCCCAAATTAGGAATTCAAAGATGACATAGTTGGAAATTAAGATGTAAGTGTTGGTATCTTAATCTAATGGGGTTTTTACAGGATAAAAAGTCAAACACATAAGTTCTTTATCTTATTGAGAGTCTTTTAGAATTTCTCTTTGGCAGATCTTTATGAGAAAAGGCTAAGGGAGAGTATTGTCATTGTTGCTTTGAAATGTGAAGAGAGAAAAATAATAGGTGCAAAAACTAAGACAAGAAGTGGAGGGCTAAATGTCTACAGGTAGTGTGAGTAGATATAATCAAGAACATTTTCTCTGGAAATAAAAAAACATCTTTTTCTCATCACTATCAAAACCGAAATGGAGAAAAATTAACATATGTCAGTGTTAGCAGTAGGTGTTAAATGTCAATGTTACTCATTACCCCAATTCTATGAATAAGTTCTCTGTCATTTCTCTTATAAAGATGAACGAACTAAGATATTGGCTATTTTAAAGATGGGAAAACTGAGGTCCAGGGAGGTAAAATAAAAATGCCCATAGACGTCACTAAGTAAAGGGTAGTATAGCTGGTAGTCAAAGTCAGATTTTCTGGACTTCAAAACCTATTTCGTAACAGCTCTGCCAATTTGCTACTTGATTGTCTTTCCTGTCTTGGTGAAGGAGATGTTCTCTTCTTTCTGATTCAACTCAGTTCCCATCCTCTTCTTCATCTTCTAAGGTTCTTTGACATACTTTGCCTCTCTTTCCATACAGCACAGTCCATTAAATTATATCTACAATAACTAGTCATCTTTCTGGAAACACAGGTAATCATAAATCATACTTGGGTTAAGCCTTCATTTCTACCACTTTTGGGTATATGAATTGAGCAGTTACTTAACCACTCTGTACCTCTGTTTCTTAATTGATAAACTTAATTGATAAGGGTAAAAATAAAGTTTTTGGAGCTGTTATAATGATTAAAGTAATACAAATAAAGCACTTAGTAAAGAAAACAGTATTTTGTAAACACTTAACATTACTACTACCATTACTATAATACTACAATTATGACTGCTATGACTATTATACTACTTATAACACAACATGTTTAATTTTGTATTTCTCTCTGATCAATAGATTGTGAGTTTCTCAAAGTCAGAGACTGATTCTTACTCATCTTTAAAACCCAAGTACAGTGTGTTGTGCTGGGTACTTGGGATGTGTTCAACACATGCAACATAGATGGTCTGAGGCCTGGATGTTCACCTCCTTGAAACTAAGCCAGCTCTACCTACCTCTATCTGCTTTAATTGATGTCACTTATCCTAGAAATTTTATTTCTACATGCCAATAAAACTTTCCTGATCTCTGAAATGTCTTCTATGGGTTCTAGCCATATCGACTCTTGTCTACCTTGCTCCATCTCTATAATACTGACATAATAAGGATTAATAAAAAAAGCTTCGAGAATAAAGAAATAGGAAATTGGAGATAAAGAATTTATGAGCAGGAAATCCTAGTTATTGATTCCCCCAGAGGAGAAAAATGAGGATGTGATTAAGGAGGGGAATTATGGGTGTTTCAAAGCAGAAAATGATCACATTTTTAAGCTGAGTAGAAAGGAAGTGGTGTCCGTCTTACTCCTCTTAAACTGTACATTGGTTATAGCCATGATTTTATATATGATATATTGTGATATAGTAAATGATATTACTATGACATTATATATATGTTATGCATTTTAGAGTTTAAGATCTTCACAGGAGAGCATTTCAAAATTAAAATGAGTTCAACTTGTCACTATTCTGTTGATTACTAAAGGTGGACTGGGGAAATAGGTCGATTAACTGTGGAATCAAAATGTTAGATGAGTCATTGTGGAGGATGTTGAATTTTGTGAGATGGATTGCTAACTGGAAGGAAAGATGTGCTGGAAACTGCAGAAAATGGAAGGGAATGTAGAAATTAGTATATAATTTTAGAAAGAATAAGAAAGAAATAATGAGAAGATGACAAGATCTTTTTCAAAAGCTTAAGTTTCTTTTCTTTCTTTTTCTTATGACTTCGGCACAAAATTTTAGAAGTGGCAGTAGGAGTGCAAAAAGAAGGCCTTTCTTCACTGGAGACTATTCCTGCAGAGAAGCTAGGCTTCTAACAATATCAAAACATTTTTAGAATATTACTTTGTTGACCTAGTTTTCAAAAAACACTTTAAATGAATATCACACAGCTGAATACCATATGGTATGGTGCAAGTGACACAACAATGCAACAGGAGATAAAAGACACATTTATGAAATTGATAATCCTAGTATATATTTAATACTGAATCTTGGATTTTGAAGTAATCCTAGAAATAGTTCAATTACTTTAATGAAGACTAAGATCAAACTAATTTTCTGAGGTGACAGTTTTAATTGGACTGTAACCAGAACTTAATTTATACTTCCAACTGAAGTTATAGCTCCTACATTTCACTTACACTGAGAAAGTCAATGGAGAAAGAGTCGCACTGGGGAACTTCACAACCCAGCGGCAGATTGGAGAACTTAGAATTTTAGCAAAGTATCATCAATACAATTTAGAATTTCCTAAATTTTCTGTTATACTGCTTGAATATGATGTTTTTATCTTATATTACCAAGTGCCCAAGTTAATAAATTGTTTCCTTGAATGGACATTGTTTTTAGATGATCTAAATTAATTTCCATTCCAGTGATAATGTATTAAAAGTTTTATAGTTTATTTTCACTATGTGATACAATGTGATGATAAAACAGGTATGTTCTAATTGGATCAAATGACAAGATTATAATCTGTTTTACTCTGCTGCCCAGGCTGGAGTGCAGTGGCTCTATCATAGCTCACTGCAGCCTCAAACTCCTGGGCTCTAGCTGTCCTTCTGCCTCAGCCTTCAGAGTAGCTGGGACTTCAGTGGTGCATCACCACACTCACCTAATTTTTTTTTTTTTTTTTTTTTAATTTTTGTTGAGACAGGGTCACACTATGTTGCCTAGGCTGGTTTCAAACTCCTGGCCCATCTCAGCCACCCAAAGTGCTGGGATTATAAGTGTGATTCACTGCATCTTGCCTCTGGGTTTTAAAACTTGCTAAACGTTAAATCTAAGGTATGCTACTTATTAATTTTATGTCCTATAAAGTTGGAATAACAAAATTGCCCTACTTCATGTGAGGAGGTTCACATGATATCATGAAAATATTCTGAACGTAATAAAGAGATATACAAAAGTATTAATACGATTAGTATCACCAGGCAATAACTTTAGTACAGGATGTATTAATGCTTCTATACTTCTGCTTAAAGTTAAAGAATATTACTTCTCAATAATGAATATAGAGCTACCTAATATGGCTTAATTTTTTATAAACACTGTTTAATGACAAAGAGGCACTAAAAAGAAGACAAGTATGAAAACAGTTGAAAATTATATTCCAGTCTTCACTGAGGGGAAATATATCCTACTTTTGGAATGGGAAAAGATTTTGTAATCTAGGGTATTTTTACTTTTTTTTTTTTAAATCTGGAAGGTTTGGGAAGTTAAAGAAGGAACTTTAATAATGGCATATTTCTAGAGTTAATGATAGGCAATTATTTTAGTCAAAATATGATAATCCTGGGATAAGTATTTACCTATGCTTTTGAGTAAGTATATTCCTTAATTGGAAGAATTCAATATACTCATTGACAGTAGTACACTTCTCCATAAGGATAACAGATTTTTTTTTGTGATGCTATATAATATTCATTAAGTAATAATTTAACCCACTTCCCAAACCAAATAAAATATAAATAATTTCAACAGACATGCTATTAGGGCCAAAAGTAATGAAGAAAATGAGCAATGATTCTGAAATTAATAGATGGCAACAATGCAAATACATAGATATACCATTATTAGTCAGTATCTAAATTCAAGTGGAATTTATTGAATGGTATACAGCGACCCAGACTTAAACTAATTTGTTTACATTTATCAGCAATTTTAAATACTACATGAATAAAACAAATATATGAGGATTAATAAAACTCATTATTTTTTAAAATTTAAGAATATAACCCCCTTGAAAATTGAGTTGTATTAAAAAAAATTCTATAATGGGAAGGCTGTTTGATTTTAGATAGAAAACTTTGTCTAAAAGGTTTCAGCCTCTCTGGGATTAGGTATCAACAAAACAAACAAAACGCTAAGAACTGGACTACACAAATTATATGGATTTTAAAAAATGTATTTGCTTGAGGTCTAATGCTTCAGTGAGATTTACAAAGAGAGTACGAAAGTTGAAACTTCAAAATTACTCAAATTGTGATGACTTGAACACATTTATGAAAACTTTTGCTTAGGTACTATATAAATAAATGTTGTGTATACAAGTATAATGTTTAGATTAAAAGAAATAAAATACGTTCCTTTGTTACGTGAGAAAAAATTGACAGCTTAGTATAATGGTGGTGTGCCGTTGACAGATTCAAGATGAAGGTAGGCCTCATTTTTTTAACTTTTTCTTTCTTTTTTTTTTCTCATTTAAGAAAATAGGAGTCTTTGCCTGTCAACTACGTGTGCTAACCTCACCTGAAGCATTGCTTAGCCATGAATTACTCCATCTAGAGTATCCCTTGAACAAATACAGACTTCATATTTTATCCCTTTGCTGAAGTCTTGCTTGTGAGCCACCTTGCTAATCAGCAGGCAACGTTGGAACTGGTTACAGAGTAGTCTAATACTAGATGAGCGAGGTAAAGCTGTAGGTGGGTGGATCGTAACAGAAACTTTCATTCCAACTGAGTTAGAGCACAGAGGAGTCAACCTGAAGAGGCTAGCTTCTCCCAAACCTTTATCTGCCGAATTTGAAATTCCAGCTAAAGCATGGCGTTTGGACTAGAGAAGAGACCATGGAGTAAAGATTAGTTTGAAGGTGGTTGTGGGAACATTGCCTAGTGCTATGACTTTAGCTGGGTAAAGATAAATGAGGTCAACATTAAGAGGGAAGGTGATGAGATTGGTGGGGGTCGTAGGAGGCAGAGGGGATGACATGTGACACCATGTGCCAGGAAAGAGAATGTGAGGTACAAATACAGGGCAATAAATCAAAATCCAGGAAAAACCAGACAAATGCACCACTTTAACTCATAGTAGTGGGACATTTAACTTTTCTTTATGAACCCTGTGCTTTATCTGTTTGGAATACTTGTTCTCAGAAAAAAAGCGTTTTTCATACCTCTCTTCCTTTCTTATTTCTTCTACCCTACTCTTCATTTAGGCGACTAATTCAATTCACAGCTCTCAGGTCACTTCTCTGAAGCACTGTATGAGCTCTTGTCACAAATTAGTTCCTCCTTCCTCTTTGTTCCCATAGAACTTTTGTGAGCTTGCATTTGGCACTTATTACACTGTGACCTTTTTCATTCTAGCAATGATTTATTGAGCTCCTTCTTTGTGCCAGGCATCATGCCAGGCACTAGGGACAGAGATATTAATAAATTAGATGTAAACCCTGTCCTCAAGGAGCTCACAGTCTGCAAACGGAGATGAGGCTATAAACAAATAAATCACACCACTGTGGTAAGCGTGGCAATTAAAAAAAAGTATATACAAGGCACAGATTTAGCATAGAGAAGGTGGTTAGCTCGACCTAAGCATGGGAGGACCAAGAAAGACTTGCTGGATAAGATGATAGAAAGTCATGTCACTCTCTGTTTCTTTCATTTCACTGTGAAAACTCTTCGAGGACCGGGGTTATGTCTCACTCATCTTAGTATCCTCATCCCCTAACATAGTACCTAACACAGAGTAGATAGTCAAGATCTACCAGTGGAATTCACCTGAATAGGTAGGAATCTGGTTCTAAAGGGTAATGTGTCTAGAAGCCTAATTTCTTTATATTCAAAATTATTATTATTATTATTTTTTGGTTTGTTTCAATCGTTGCCTCTGCTTGTGTGTGCCTGCATGTTTGAAAAGAATCTGTTTTCTTTGATGAGGTTGAGTGTGAAAATGTCCTTACTGTATGAGGCATCATTTCTGCTCCTTTATTGTCTTTTTGATTTAGAGATCCCCTTAACTTACTAACATAAAAAAATATGCTTCTTTAATTAACTAGTATAAGAAAATCATTCGAAATCAAACAAACTAATCAGATTTTGCAGGCTTTTTGAAAAATAATGTTTTCTTCTTTATGGAAACACGTATTTTGCAAACATTAACATTGACTTTAAGTAATTATCACAGACAAAGTTAAAAAAAAAAAAAAACATAGGTGTATTTGGCCTTAGGCCAGTTTATATCTAACACGTTATTACACAATAAGGTGACGCTGAATCCTGTTTGTTAAGTGTATCTTTGAAACCATGAAACCTGATAGAGTTTCATTAAATTGAATACAAATTATGTTTTAAAAAGTAATTCATAAAACAAAGATTTCAAAATGTTATACTATTGGCTCCATATTAATAAAACACTTGCCTGTGACCTTCAGGATAGGCAATTTCAATAACAA
This sequence comes from Indri indri, assembly GCA_004363605.1. Lineage (NCBI taxonomy): Eukaryota > Metazoa > Chordata > Mammalia > Primates > Indriidae > Indri > Indri indri. Next base: position 42,312 of record RJWJ010000661.1, on the reverse strand, counting down.
TCATCTGGAATCTTTGTAGATCTTGAATAAAACCAAACTGATTATAATAATGACACATTATAGAATTTTATCCCCACATTTCCTTTTCAGGTATGACATTATAGAGAACAATATTTAATTTAAAGGGTGTAAAAATTCACATCATCACCATAAATATAGAATTCAGTTTACAGATGACTACAATGAAGAAATCTGTTAGCTAATTATAAAGCAACCTGACTCTGGTTCTCAACATTTTCTAAGCTTATGTTCCTTAATACCATATGTTAGAGGGAACAGTAAAGACATCTGAATTCAAATATTTTGAAGAAATGTGTATTTAGCAACTGAATACATGCTAAAAGAAATAATTTACAGCAGCAGTTTCATTACATGTTTCTCTCCAATTTTCTAGTTCCCATCTGAAATGCAATGATAAATACAGATATGGAACATATTTCCTCCCTGGCAAAAACATGCTTATTTATTGGGCACATACCTTCTGCCCTTAAATAGTACATAAACCACCTTGTCACCTGTGTGGGAAAATCTTGCATTTCAGGATGACATTGAACACATTGAAATGGAGTACCTGCAGAAAGTTTTATTTTACACTGTTCTTCTTTTTTCAAAGTATTTACATCTCTTTTGCCTAATGTGTAGGTAGCAAAAATATTAAACACATACCATTGAAAATCACTAAATAATACATTAAAAAAGCATTAAGTGTGCATTTACATGCGTTTACATTTTACATTTAATTTCAGCTGGGCTATAATTTCTCTGCTACGATGCATCTTTTTCATACCTTAAGACTGCTGTTATAATTTACTTAAGGTCACAAGTCTCTTAAACAAAGTTTCATCTCGGATGACACATGCATATGCCAAAGTCTGTTAAAACTGAATTATTAAATGGGATATTCTTTTTCGTGCAAATTGCCCCCTCTCAATACACATTGGCAGAAGATTATGACTGCAATAAGAGTTATTTATCTCTAAGTTATAATTTTCTTCAAAAACTTAGACCTGATGATATATTAAGACATGCCAGTAGATTTGTCCTTTTTTGTGACTTTTAATTAAAGTCTAGACTTTTTTTTTCTATTGGCATTACATAATGCTAAATAAAATGCATTCAGCTTTTGGAAGGCATTCATGAAGTTATCATACAATCGCTTTCCTTTCAAATCCTTTTTTTTTTTTTTTGAGTGCTAGTAAGAAATAAGATACTTATGCTATTGCAAATAAATTTCTTTCAGCTGCAAATTTAGAATGAAATGCAACACTGAATTTCAGTACAGTTAAGATATTCCATGAAAATAAAAGTATGGCCTATTTCTGAAGCACTCTTTGTTCTTTGATTTGTGTTTCAAACACTATTTTCTGTTCAGGCGTGTGTCCTTCAAATAATTTAACAACGCAGCTTATATTTGAGTTGGATAGTACTTCCAAAAGCAACACCATATTAGTCAATGGAGCTTAAAATTGAATGTAGATTATTTTTAGGCTTTTATTTGAAACAAGTGGCAACAAATTGTTTATTCAAAGTCATCATTAAAACTGAAACATGAGCTTCCATCTGTGAAATATTTCAGCTGATAGGGAATAAAAATTCACTGTAGTCTGAAGTGAGAAATTAATGCTGAGTTAATTAGAATCCCAAGACAGCTAAAGTTAGAATTGTAATGTTGCTTCATTAATTAGTTACGAGATTTTTTTTTTTCCATTTTTGTGCATGATGAAGGACCTAGGAAAGGATTCCTGAAAAGGTGAGTGCCGTGCAAAAGAAATCGTATTATAATGTTGAATGTCTTACCTATCTTGAAGTCAATGATTCTCAACAAATCGTTTTAAGACAATGAAGTAGTCAAATCCTTAATTATAAATCATTTACCTTATTTTGTAAGTTGGTGCAGGAAACAAAAGTTTTAACATCTTTCAAATGTGGGTTGCATCCTGGAAAATAGTTTGTATAAAAGTCACTCCCAGCGACATGAAAAGAGTCATGTGTATGTTGTTCAGATAATTGTCTTAAACAAGATAAGAGGCAGCTGATACAGATGTAAATGGTTGGGAAATTTGCCTTTAAGATGTTGCTCTGAATATTATTGATCTCTCTCTTTTCAAAAAATATTAAATGACACAGGTGTAATTCCTAGTGGAATCATGAGAAAGATTTTATGTCTCAAATATCATGCAGGGATTCAAATACAGAATTAGATATTTCTATTAACACTATATTAAGACAATGTTTCTTATTTTCATGAGAAACGCAGTTCCTTTTCTCTTCATTGATCCTTTAGATATAATAAAAATCAATTTGTTTCTCCCTTTTTTGCTGGTTAAACGCTCTGTTTTTCCGAGAACATTATGCAGGTTAAAATTAATTTAGATAATACTTAAAGAACGGGAGGTGTGAACAGCTTCCATTTGTTTGATTTACTCAGAGAAATAGAGCATACTTTATATTCTGGTTTTAGAAATTCACTGTTAATGATATACATATGTTTCTAGAACAATATCAGCTACCCCTCTTACAGAACTGAAAATAAAATGTCAAAAAAAAAAGAAAAGCAGCACACAATTGGAATTTTTAAAACAAAAACTATATAGCACAATAATTGTAAGACAAAAACCTACTGTAGCTTAGAACACAACTAATTTTTACTGCATATTTGTCATGGTACATTTAAATTATAGTTTTAATAAAATACATCTTTAGATCAAAGCTGAAAGAAGACATCAGTAGTAGATCAATGTATTCCATTTTTCTTCTGCACGATGGGTGGTTTATGCTTTTAATATTTCCAAAGACCATTTCATTCAGTATCATTTCACTCATTTTACTCCTCCAGTACATACTCAAGGGCTGGTAGACAAAAAATATCTTTGAATCCAACCACGTTTTGGAATATTCATCAGCTTAGTAAATCCATGCAGTTTATTTTAAACTTTTAGTTCAATAAAATGGCTTTGCTGATGCAGTTTTTCTCCTTTAGATGGCAGTATGGCAAATGACATTTTTATTTCTCAGGCAAAGAACAAAGCGAAACCTGTACAATGAAATCTCAGAGGAAACATTAAGTCTGCTAAAGTGAACATCTGCATCACCTGTGATCTCTGTTAGGTGGTGGTGGTAGGAAAAACGCCTGTTAGGAAAGTTACTCATGGATTTAATTTATAATTGGTGGAACTCAGTCGAATTTCCCACCATTGTAAACATCCACATAATGCCATGAAAAAAGTTCATGTATATTGCATTTTTTCCAGTTATTGTCTAGGCAAGTTTCTACTTGCTTGAGGTTTCTAGAGGTAATGCAGCTCAGACACTCCTCGGTGCCCTCTCAAATTCGTGGGTCCTCCTGTTTCTACCTTTCTTATTTTCTTGTAAGTGCTTCCACTTGTTACTGTTCCCTTGGGTATGCCCTGGCCTTTGTCGACGCTGTTTTCGGTCCCTTTTCCAAACTTGTTCACAGAACTCATCCATCGTATTCAGGTTAGGGTGGTTGATGAGCTGCATGAAGTCTCTGTACCAGACCTTCTGGCTAGGTGTCATACTGTTGGACATTTCTTTGGTCTTAGAGACTTCTCCATCATCATCTTTATGAAGAAGTTCTTCCAAATGCTCTGTGTCTATGACTTCCAGGGTCACTTTAAGAAGAGTTTGCATGAACCCGTGTTCCACGGCGTGACAGAGGTAATTGCCTGAATCCTTCCGTTGCAGGCTACGCAACAGAAGTCCTTGTTCTGTCCTGATGATGTGATCATCCACTCTGATCTAGCAGGGGGGAATAAAGCAATATAAAATAGACATATTTAAAAGCAGTATAAGATCTGAAACTCTGTGTCAATCAAAATTTAGATTATGTGTTGATCCACATTTTAAAAGTTGTTAACCTTCTTACTTTAAGATAAATGGTAGTATTTTCCTATCAGGAAAAAGGTGGTATGAGATTTGCCCATTAATTTTAAGATACATTGGGTAATACTGCTGTTCAATAGAATTTCTTATTATAATGATTTAAACTATTCAAGTTAACTGGAGGGGCCAGCACAATGGCTCATGCCTATAATCCTAGCACTTTGGGAGGCTAAGGTGGGATCGCTTGCAGTCAGGAGTTGAGACCACCCTGAGCAAGAGTGGGACCCCTGTCTCTACAAAAAATAGAAAAAAAAAATTAGCTGGACATGGTGGCATGCGCCTGTAGTCCCCGCTACTCCAGGGCCTGAGGCAGGAGAACCGCTTGAGCCCAAAAGTTTGAGGTTGCAGTGGGCTGTGCTGATGCCACTGCACTCTAGCCTGGGCAACAGAGTGAGATGCTGTCTCAAACAAACAAACGAAAAAAGATAGCTGGAGGAAAGAACAAAGATATACTTTATTTTATAAATTTGAAACTTCGTATAAAAATATGGGAGAAAGCTAATGTTAAATATTGAACTTGGAATACAGAACCATGATACTAGAGAACGATGCAACATTAGAATGAATTTATAAGAAGATTTCAAAAGAATGAAATAAAACAAACAGTAGTTGAACAAGCAGAGGAAAATACGGGCTTTCATGCTTAATAATAATTTATTCAATTTACTAGAGACATATATATGAGGAAATGCTCTTGAATATTTTTAACCTCACTTTTATTTTGAATGTAGTTCATGATAGAGATCTTGAAAAACCTACCTTGGTAATGTATAAAATCAATCTTGGCATTTGTATGAGGTAATTATGTAGTTTAAGGGCTGCTTAAAATATACAAAAAGATAATGGAGAGGAATTTCATCTTTATATTCATATTGTTTATAAAATTGTCCACACATAATATATTTTACTAATCAACAAAATAGTCTGGTTACCCATATTTAATGCTTTTCAAAAGCTTTAAGGGATCAGAGTACTCACTAAGATTTTCTGCATACATTTCTTGACGTTTACGGAGGGACAAATGGATCCATTGAGAAGGAAGATCCGCCTGATGCTACATCAATAGTTTATATCAGAGTTGGTACTGTGACCTCAGGTCCTTCACCCTAAAGTTACTACTCCCTCTCCTGACCTCCCCCCTCCGATTGGAGGAGAAAGTTAATGGAGAAAGAAAAACAGGCTTGGATAGCAAAATTAACTGAACAAAAGTTAAAATGAGTAGACCATTTGATTTTTTTTAGTTGTGCACGAATATGGACAATATATTTGATTTGTAGATAGCCATGGTGAGAAATAAAGGGACTCTAAAATATGTCCCCACACTGCTTCTAGGACAGAAACTCCCACCAGGTCACCTTTGTTTCTCCAACTCCCAGCACAAAGCGGGTCATGCAGTCAGCCTGCAATGAATACTTGCTTCATGAATTAGCTATCGATTGGTTTAAAAAAGAATAAGGATAGGGTTCTCAGTACTTTTTCTTCCTTTAAGTCAATAATGCTGGGGTCACTTAATAATATATGTTAGATAGAAATAATCCAGTCAATTTCATTCCTGTACCTCTTCTTTTCGCTCTTCATTTCGCCTCTGGAATTGCCAATAGACCAATGCTCGCTGTGACTTTGGACTGCATTCCAGGAACGTGCTACTATTTTCTACTCCGTAGATGATTCTCTCTTCGAGGCTGTGACCATGATGATTATCTGGCCAGTGATGAGGAAATGAATTGAGAAAATGTTATGAGAGGTAATCTCAAATTTCTGTGGTATTTATTTGGAAATTCAGGAGATGAATTGTTGCCAAGTTGGAAGTTGTTTTCAAAGTGATTGAGGATGGCAGAAATGTCAAGAATGTAAGGTTACGGAACTCAAATGCCTACCTAAATAGACTATGTTTTTGGTATGGATTATATAAAGCATATACAGAGATTTGTCTACCACAAAATGGCATTACATTAACAAAATCAGTCATGTGTGCAGTATAACTATACATCTTTATACGCCATGATAGTACTCTACAAGAAGTTATTTTCACTGTAAAACTCTGTGCTCTGGCTAAGGGAACCCGTTTGTATTGAACTATTTTCTAGTACAAGAGTTATTGGCCTGGGCTTTTGGAAACAAGTATCTGTTTCTGAGAAATTATTTGCTCTTTGTATTTGTTGTTGATCTGTAAAATTAAATTCACTAACCAATAATATTTTTGTAGCATTTTACAGAAGGTAGAGTTTAGGAAGTTTATTTTTCCCACCAGTAACTCCTAAATAATCCACAAGTTTGTTCTGAAGATCAATTGGTGTGAAATGTTTGGGATGGCTCAGGAGAAAGATGTATAACTATAATGCAATATGGTTTCAATTGTCCTTATTTTAAAATGACACATCTTTTATTATCTTCAAGAATTAGGCTATGGAATATGGCAAGAGTATATAATAAAATTCAGCAATAGAAAGACCTGTTTCCTGATTAAGTTTCTATTATTTTACCCTTTATGTAACCTTCTTCAATGTGGTAAATGAAACACAGTTCAGATCAAAAGTACAACACAGGGAATCTAGGTAAAACTCATTTAGAGAACAAAACTCCTTATTATCTTGTATAATCCTGTTTCCATTATGACATCCTGTATGATCTGGAACTCATTAAATTAATTTAGAAAATAATAAATATATTTTCACATGCATAGAAAGCTGACAGTGCAGACAGATGAAAAATTTTGCTTTCTACTTCAAACTCAGCTAGATTTTTAATTTAAAATGTTTCCCTCCCCCTGTTTTTTGGCATCACTTTGACAGTTTTACTCGTCATAATCAACTGAGAACTTTTGTCTGTCAAAGCCAATATAATTTGCTCTCACTAGGTTTAAAGATTTTGAAAACCCTGTTTCCATACATCCCTGTACAAGGCCTGCTCATCCTGCTGCAGGCAACCTTCTGCCTCCAATTGCTCTCTCTAGGGATGTCAGCCACAATGCCTGATGCTCAAATGCCCTAGGTATGAAACAAAACTCTTCTAATATTGGGATGTATCTGTCCCTTCTTACTGAAAAGATCAATCCCCCGGAAGTACAAAAAAATAAGTTACTAAAATGTAAGGAAATGACTGAAATGTAAAGAAATAACAATATTTAACTGATTCCAAGTGGCTTTTTAAAACATATTGGAGTTGTATGTCTTTGTGTGTCAATATCTGCCTTGAATAGGCAGGCTTTTTTCTCTAAAATTATTAGTGCATGTTGAATCGAATAGATATGGAACATGTTGCTGTGCTAGTTTGCAAGATATCTGCTTCCGGGGATAGAGGTGAAGAATTGTTCTGCTCAACAGGGGCTAGAAAATCTCCTGTGATTCAGGAACTACCATGAATAATTAGAATGTTTTGTCACACAAATTGATACTATTATTATTAAATACACTTTTTTCTGTTAATTGTTCTGCAGTTTAAACTTTTTAAATCAAGAAATCCTTTTCCTTTAGGAAGAGACATTCCATTCAATCTTCATATGTGAATGAATCACAATGTGTTAATTAATATATGATGGCATAACATAGAAAAATCCACTGGCTTTAGAAACAAACAACACTGTGATCTGCCAGTATATTCTCTACCAGTAGCCACGTCTCCCAGGCCTACTTTTTACATTTTGCCATTTATGATAACAACTGACTTGTCTCTTGCTTAATCTATTTAAGTTACTATAGAAATCTAAGGAATAAATCAGCATTACTCTCAAGCATAGAACTCTGTTTCAGTCCTTCAGTATATTAGTTGACACAGCAAAGAAGAGCAATGTAACTTGTATAATAGGAAAGAAAAGTGTTTCAATACAGATTTAACATCAATAGGTACTTTAAAAAAAATCACTCTGAGTTGTCTTCTTTCCAAATAATTTAACCATTCTAGCTGATCCATAGATAGTTTTCTTATAATCTTTCTTACAGTCCTGGGTAACCTGCTCAGTTTTTATCTTCTCTTCAATATATCCTCTAATGGTGACAGACTTTTCCCAATATAGCAGAAAATAAATAAATAAATCATCTTAATAGTAAATGTTTTCTTATATTTAAAAATATTTTATTTTATACTTCTCTATAGTAAAATTTAATATAAGATGTTATTTGATTTAACAAAGAATTTATGCCAAGTTGTTTTTAGTTTAATATAGCAATATTTCATGGTCTTCTTCAAGAAACATCATGGCATTTGGGTACTTTCTCACTGGCGTGAAATTAGAACTACAAGTGGTAAATTTGGTTCATTGGCTTGGTGCCTTTAGTTAGCTTGCTTTTATAACTACACTAACCAATACCTTAAGGTCCTATTCTCCCCTTAAGTGGACCCTTTCTTTCTCCCTTTCATCCAAGAAAAAGGAGAGAAACATCTTCCAGCTAGTAACCAGTGAAGCTAAAAGTCTTGTCATATTAACTATCAATCATAGCCAGTATACAGAGGTACTATTGTATTTCTTTGGTTTAAGGTTCTCCTGTTTTATGTTTTGTTAGGTTCTGTTGCTATCAGCAATAATCACAAAAAGTAAAATTCCTATCGAATACAGTTATTTGTTAACTCCTCTGCCAAAGACTATTTCTATCATCAGCAACTTTTAATTTAAGACCAGAATTTTCATTGAAAATGGCTTCAGTCAAGCATCCATATATTTGGGTGCTCAGATGTAACAAATTATTTTTCTGTTAATTTCCCATCACCTGACACCTTATAAACAAATACGTGATAAATATTTTTTAAAATAATGATTAGAAGGCACTCGATAAATATTTATTCCCTTTCCTGACTCTTCTATCTCAACTGCTTGCATAAATTTTGTATGACATAGGAAACATTAGAGATCTAATAGTGATGTGTTTCTATTCCCCCTTCCTCCTCCTCCAGAAAATTTGTAAGTAGGAACAATATTTTGATTTTGAACTTCTAAATCTTATTAGATTCCTCACTTTTTCTTAGGATGTCAAACATAATATTGATTTTTAATTTTTTTTTATTTGTAATTGATAACACTTGTACATATTTATGGGGTACAGTGTGATGTTTAATGCATGTAAACATTGTATGATGATCAAATCAGGGTACTTACCATATTTGTAAGTGCCTGATCATCTATTATTTCTTTGTGGTGAGAACATTCAAAACTTCTCTTCTAGCTATTTAGAAATATATGCTACATTGTTCCTTGCTCTAGTCACCCTAATACATATTATCGGTTTGATTATTTATTAAAGCAAATAGCTCTACATGTAAATGGCAGCATAGTATAGCTGTAATTAAATACTTTTCAGAGAGTATAATATTGAACTCACTAATATCCAATATAAATCAAAAGCTCAACTGGGAAAATAGTGTTGATTATGGATTTCCTGAAGGATATGAATTCTTACATATTTAGGGTAAGAGTAATCTAAAATTTCCCTCTGGATTAAACCAGTTGATCTGAGAGCTGTTTACATGGAACAGATCGTGTTAATCATGTCAGATAATTGATTTTTTAAATTGCGTTTGGTCAGTTCCCCCTGGCCTAAATTGAGAAAACCTATAAGATATAGTTTACAGTATTACTCACTGTATTTATGTCACAATACTATTAAGTATAATGTTCATTGCACTGCAGTATTTTCTCTATGTTCACCTTTGGTAAATTTTTTTTTTTTTAGTCTTAGTTTTTAGGAATTATTGAGATTCTGTTGAAAAACTGATTCTTTTCTTCTGTTTAAGAATTATGTGATCATATTTCCTCTCTACATGGAATGACAAAAATCTGTTAGATAAATTTATGTTTTACTTGTATAACTTCTTGGTAAATATGTTCTTGCTGCATGCCTGGTTTTGTTCTCTGTCAGTATACTTGCTTTGTCGATGTGGCAGTGTTGTTATTTTTATCTTATTTTGTTTTTTACTCAAACAATTGCAAATTGTCTTAAATATATTGTACAGGTTATTTGGCAATTATAGACAATGTAAAATTTTTATAACCCCTTTTAACATATTTTTTGTTGTTCTTAGAACGTATCTATATGAAAATAGTACATGTGGGCACAGTAATAGTCATAAACATATAAGGTGACATTATTGTTGTTAAAGCTTCAACTGTTAAGTCAAAAGTTAAAGTCATTTATTCAGAATCCATACTGAGACAAATTATGAACTCTCCTTCCTAACATCAATCCTACTTCCCTACTACCATCACAGAAATTATTTCCTTTTTTATACTTCCTAAAAGTCTCTTTTATTAACTCCTTATATATGATAGATTCATGTAGTTTTATTTGTTACAATTACTGTTAACTGGTTATCTTCTCCCATACTTTGTGTTTCATACTCCTGGCAGAAAGGTAATCATAAACCCTTAGCTGATATTTGCTGAATGGAAAATCTAGGTAACTACACTGAATTTAAAACCTGAAAACGCATGTAACTTTGACATCCTCAAGACATAGAAATATCATAATTACATAAAAGAAATGACTAAAAGTTTCATCAGAAAGATATATATATGAACATTTATAACCCTGATGGTGATGTAGTACTTTATTGAACTGCTGGTGGATATAAGCATTTCAGATTTTTAAAATTTGTTAAATTTAATAATGTTATAATAGTTGATTTGAGATATGGAGGAAGCAGATGATTACTAATCAAGTATATCCAAAATCAAAAATTTTAAATATGGAATAATAAGAAGAAAAAGAGGTTTGAGAATTCATATGAATATATTCTCACATCTCCAGGGAGACCTATACCACAAAAGGATGTCCAGGTCATAGGTAATTTTGTAGGTTTCCAGAAATAAAGCAATCTCACTCTAAACCATTTTTAAACACATTTCACACGTAGAAATCAACTGCTTTGAATACAAACTTTTGTCATGAAAATTACTGGTAGACAGAAAGGGTTATCCTTGATAATTTGGCATAGTGAATTCTCATGGGTTCAACTATCTGAATGGTTAGAACAAAATAATTGAGAAAAGCAAAACGTTAAAATTATTTTAAAAGCACAACAGTGTATTTGGATAACACAATGTTACACTATGTTGCAGCTGTTAATGACAAGAAATAATGTTTTTAAGGAAGCAATCTTCAATTAATCATTTCCTCTTTTAGTGGGATAATTTATGGAAATGAAATGAGGCTAATAAACCAGAAAGAATGGGAGGAAAGAAAAAAGTTAATAAATTGCTTCCTTTTGTAACAACAAAAAAAGTCATGATATCCATCATTTGGCCAGAAATATCATGTTGCTAAAGGCCTTATTTAGCATTTGATTCTCTTCCAATATAGCAGAAACAGAAGGCATCGCATTTCAGCTTTCCATTTATTTCACTCTCCATTTTAACCCCATAAATGTCTCCCAAGATTGAAATGTTAATAATGCAATGATCTTGGGAAATTTGATGTCATATAGAAAAGACAGAGATGGATGAGGTAGTGAGCCATATATTAATTCAACTTTGATTGGTTATCAATTTTTATATTCTTTCTCTTTATTAAAAGTTGAATTTAATTTAGGAGAGGGGAGGATGCAAATTATTTTAAACTTTTACTTAGGTTATTTAACAAATACAGTTAGTTGCTGGACTACATAGAGAAAAATAAAATTCCAGTTGTTTTCCTTACATTGTAATTTTAATACTTTTCTCAATAATATTCAGTGTGAAAGGTCAAGTAAAGGAGGAAAGGAAACGTTGCCTATGAATTCTTGGTGACATAGAAAATTGTAGCAATTTGTAACTTAAGTATGAAAAGCATTACTTAGGTTTTCCTTACTGGATTCTAGATGATTTTCTGCAGAAATACAACAGATGATTTATCAACAGAAAAGGCTATAATTTGACTTCAAGTGGATGAAAAACATCTCTTTCAGTAGCAATAGCCGATAGGGCATGTCATGGGATGAATCAATATCTCTTGGGAAAACATAAAATATTTTAGAATTTTCAAAAATGAAAATAAAATATTTATTCCTAACATTCAGTATATTTTGGACCTGAGCATTAAGATGTCTAACAGGTGATTTAATAGTCTCATATATTGTAGTGCACTTAAAACAAACTCTATAGTATATGCTGAAGTATGTAATAGGGATCATGTTTGTTTATCAAGATAATGCCTAATACACTGTTTTCCCAATGTTTAGTATGATGCTTATACCAATTAGATTCTCTGTAAAGGTTTGTTTATTGTATGTTTTCAGGTATGCACCAAGAAATGAATGCATGCATGTGTAATAAAGCAAATGCATGTGTGCTTAATACATCTATAGATATGACCAATACATATAAAGTTTAGTGAATGTTACTTGCCAATCACAAAAAAAAATTGATGAAACCTTACAGAAATTTTAAATGTAATTAATCAACTTATTAAAATCAGTTTAAATTTTAAGCTACATTGTTTTATGTCCTAAATTAGATCTATCTTTGTTGCTGGGAAGCAACTATCAACCAGGATATAGCATTTAGAATTTTACAATTCAAGTACTTTCCAATCTTTCTTGAATCCACAGATTCCTGTGGATTTATCTTTAAAATTTGCTAGATAGGTAGGTGGATAAACAGACAGATAAGGCCAGGATATTTTAATTTTATTGTTCACTGGTAATTATTTTATTGGGAAAAGTCACCAGTATCTTATTTTTAGAATTAATTAATTTAAAATATGATAATGATGTCTTATGACATTAAATATGAAGCCATTTGAATAGTTATGTTTAACATTGTTTTTAAGATTGTGATGTCATAGGCCAAAATGCTTCTTAGTATAGGGCAGGCTAAAACTCATTTACTTAAAAAGCAGTACCAGTATGAAGATATATACTATAATATTTATTTAGTCTATGTTGAACATCTGGTATGTTTTATTTTCACGATTTTGCAGCAAATGCATTACCAAGGAAAGCACAAATAATCTATATGCCAGAGCAAAATTACCATAGAAACGTTTACTTTAAACATGGACTTTAATGTTTCATTTACTTTTCCCCAAGAGATATGATGAGAGATGGAAAATAACCATTTGCTGAAGCAGAAACCTTCCATAAACAATAATGAAAATACCATCTTGTATTTTAATAATATGTGAATTTAAAAATATAAAGCATATTTTAAAACTCTCTGTTTACAACAGTTAAATTGTAGGGGTATGAACAGGTGATCTCTGATGACATACATAAAGACTTTAATAAGGAACAAAGATAGCATAAAATATTTCAAACCTGTTCTTATCCATGTTATTTGTGCTTGTGCCTTGTATACATATAATATGCATAATTGAATTGTTTGCCCAAGGTAACACCAAAAGACAAATATTGCAATGAATGATTTACTCCAATGCAAATAGTTTCAAAAAGGGCATATAAAAATCATAGAAGATAACATTGCAATGATTTGATTCTAGGATGTATGCTTCTTTATATTTTAATGTCTCTGATATCAGAATGTGTCTTATAATTGCTCTTGATCTGAATAGAAGTTGCTTTCTTCCAGAAAGAATTCTTTCTTACTTCTTCCCTATTGACCTGATACCTCTTTAAAGTCTCTGTCTGAGGTTTTGGGCCCAGCTTGCTTGTGTGAATTCAGAAAGTAATCCTTCACGAATGCCACCCAGGAGTGGTACTTACGAAGTTCAAGTTCAACTTCAAAAAGTATTTTTTTGTTTTACCACTTTCCACTATCCATGACTACGACTGAAACAGGCAATGTTCCATGCTATCTTCATCTGCATAGGAGTTTATTTCTCCTTTAAACTGATACTGAGTCATTTTTGTGTCCTAGTTTGATGCTGGGATTATCTATTAGGTTGTCTATCTTGGGTAGTTTATCTTAGTACGTAAAACAGTGGTGCATTTTACATTCAGTGTCTTCTTAGACTTGATGAAATTTGATAATTTATTAAAGTTAGGGACTTTTTTGAGGCTGACATCATGCTTAGCTATCAAATCTTGGAACCAAATGCTAAATGCTCAGATTCATAGTTGGAAGAGGCTAAGGCACAGACCATAATAGCGCCGCTACAAAATACTAAATTTATAGCTCTGGAGACCATAAAGATGGCACTGCCAAAGATATTTTATGAAATTTTGGAATGATTTTGATGCCAACCAAGGCATAAATTGAGATGGGGTGGTTGTGGAGATAACTAAGAAGATCGAATTCTATGGACATTTTACCATGTGACGCTAGAAAGGAAATGCATGGATGCAGAACAGCCAAAAAATCTATTAGGAAGTGAAATTCAATGATGCCATTAAATTAGAAGATAGGACATAAAATATTTCAAAGGTCCAGAAATCTGAGAAGATGTTATGGTTTTAAAAAATATTGGTACTTATAGTGAAGCTTTTTCCTTTCTGGACACATAAATCATATTATGGCTCATTCCTGTTTAGTAAAAAAGGGGAAATGGGAGATGATAGTTTAGAGTTAAATTGACTTGGCCAGTTTCTTGAATGCAAAGTCAGACAAGCTCCAATTTTGTGCACAGCAATTATTTTAGCAAAGGGAACAGATTGGAAACAACCTGAGATTTTTCTTTAGGTGTGAGTGGGAAGAAAAGATCTGCCAGTACATATATATTTAGGGCTTGATACTAAAAGCTCTCTAGGTAAACAGCCACCAGTGATGGAGGAGAGTATGCTAGGATCAAGGGGAGGTGGAGAAGGATTTTTCTGTTTCACCTGGACCAGTTCGCTCCTTGTGCTGCTTCAAGTGAAAGCGAGCAGAGTGGTGAATGAGTGTTAAAGGTTTCATCTAAAGTGAAATTTCTCTCACCTTAATTCTGAGATATTTTACATACAGTTTCTCTATGAAAACCTCAGGATATGTAAAATACAGAGTGTTACAGAGTATGTTTACCATTACAGCTGGAATTGATCATCCCGAAGTGTGTAAGTTGGTTTCATGTTGCTTAGCAGCTTTCTGTGAAAACATCTCATATCTTTATATGTCTCCATATGAGCACATATATTTTATTCAATGTGAGAAGTGATATTAGCAAGAGAACATGCATGATTTAATAGGGCTGGGCTCTGGATTCTTGCCCATTTTACTTCCAAATACTGACATCAACTATTCCAAAATAATTACTGATTCCTATTGGTAAGACTCAGCCTGTCCAAATGGGAATACCTGACTTAGTTTCCAAACATTTGACATTCACTATAATCTATGGTGGATGTGTTTTATGTCCGGTCAGTTAACAACACAAGCAAACAAGGAATAAAGAGGCTTTCAAAAAAAGATATGTTTTATTGCTGCAGAGCTCTTTGGGCTATTTTACCCTTTCCTCCCATATATCACAAACATCTACTTAGAGTTGTTTACCCACACACAAAAAGACCCTGTATCATTGAACTACAGTGATTCCCTTTTCTCCCTACAGTATGCATTCTACTTGAAAAATCAGGAGAAGAATTCATTTCTGGTCACTTGACTTCCTATAGTTATGCAATTCTATATGCTCAATTTTTACAGGCTTTATCTGTTCTAATTTTATCAAAGAAATCTTTAAAATCTGAAACACTTTCCAAAGCCCATTAATTCAATGGCCAATAATATTTATTTATCCACAGTCTTACTTTTTTATAATATTCTTTTGGTCAGTTTTTCTCTTTATGTATGCATACTCATAACTCTAGCAAAAATATAGTTTTGAAATATTAACTAAATCTATAAAGGGACTGGATTGCTAAACAAATGGATGTGTCAGTAAGATTATATAAATATATATATGTAATCCCTAGCAATCTTCAAAACATACATGGTGCTATATGTATATGATAGTATATAATCAATATTTATTAGTCAATCAATTGGTTAAAAATTATATTTCTTAAGATAGATTTTATCTTTGAATATGAATGGTGTTAACGATGTATGTCAATTTTTTTATAAAAATTAATAGATGCTATACGGTTCAAATCTTTACTGAAAAACAGAAATAATAAGACAAGGACCTACATTATAACTTGAAATTTTTAGATCATTCACTCAACAAATATTTATTCAATATATACAATATTCCCAATGTACCTGTAAATCTAGAGCTCTAACAATGAGCAAGATAACAAGGTTCATTTTGATATTGATATTAAAATATGATTAGAAATGAGTACTGGTCATATTCTCTTGATTACTTCCAGTTGTTATCATTTACTTTCTACACATAAGCAAATAGATTCTTTAATATAAGGGTTTACTACTTCTTAATAATTCATTGCAGGAATGGTGCTGATCACAATTCAATATTTTTACATGAAATAGATTAATGGAAGACTGGCAAATATTTTCTTGTCCAATTGAAGTATGGCATTTGAAAAATTTAAGGAGAGAGTATCAATAAATGCACAATACCCATGAAGGTACAGTCATAACATTTACTCTAATTTAGTGTTCTCTTTCTCAGTTATAATGAGGATATTCACACATAGGAAAATCCTTGGTGAGAAAATTCTGCAAGCAAAGTGAGTCCAAAACATTGGCTTTATTCATGGTTACCTGTCTCTTGGTATTGGCATTCCCAGCCAACACTTCAGAAAGATAACTAGGATTTGGAACATACACTGGGGTACTATTTGTGGCCATGTTTTCTTAACATGCATGGAACATGAATATTCTACACACAGAATTAGTAAATCAAAACCATGTTAATTGATAAAAAAAAATTAAGACTGCTTTTACAATTATTGTGAAAAGCACCAACAAAGTTACTATGATGATTACGTTCAATTACAATGTTCACTTTGTACATTTTAGCTATTTTAACTGTGATTTGCTCATTAGCAGTTTTGTCATCGATAATTTTTCCCAGCAGAGGGAAGCATAACCTCATTATTATTTCCATAAGTGGTTGAAGGCGAAAGAGATAGTACTACAATTTTACTGCATCTTAAATGAAGATGGCTTGATATTTTACCATTAATAAGCAACTTTCATATTAAATAGGCCTTGACATCTTTTAGGACACATAAAATGAATTTGGCCCAAAATGCCCAGTTTAAGGGAATATCCTACTAGTATTTCAGTGTGACAACATTCACATTACATTCTATTTGACTAGGATGCACACTAACAATATTGGGTTGATATCATCGGAATGTGTATTAATAATTTGCATGAATTATTTTAAGACTATATTTTTTCTTTAATATATTTGAATAAGGATTTTTGTTGCCTACTTTTTGCAGGTTGCTACTACATAAAAAAGCATGTACTTAAATCTGTTTTCTGTTTGTTAATGTAAGAAAGTTGAGTTTTAAATCTCATAAGCATCTAAAATCTTGAATTTATCACACCTGTGATAATAAAATATAATCTAGTTCTTTAGGATTTTCTTTCTGCAAGAGTTTATTTCTCTTTAGCTGCATTTCTTTACATATTCTGGGAAAGATGTGTACACTGTACACATATGTGTAGATATGCTTTATTGCTTATGATTTTAGCCTGGTCTTAGCAAGCTGAAAGATGAAAAATGTGACTTACCATGGTGTTGTAAGTCTGAACAATGAGTCAGTGGGTCTCCATTTCTTATATCTTGTCGTCTTGTGCGTCTGAAAAAATCACATTTAAAAGGTATGATCATATCCCGATTTTCCCTCTTTGCAATTTGTCATAAGAAGGAAGAGCAATCAAGAATATGTATATCAAAAGACTCTAAGAACTTATAGGAGGAGATACATCTACATTCGATGAAAAGACTTTTAAAAGAAGTTTATTATCCCTGTAAGAGTAGTCACCAAGATGATCAAAATAGGAAACAAATATCCAAATGTGCTAACAGTATGTTAAAATTCTAAAATATAGGATAACAGAGAATTCGTGGCTTTTCACTAGCAGACGTCAATCAATTAACAATCTAACATCTAGAAACTCTAGGCTTAAATTCTGAGGAAAGAGCAAAAAATTTAGAATAACCCACTTCTTCAATAAAAGGAATTCAACTCTTTTTCTGATTAGTAATTAAGGAGTAAACTTGAAAATTAAAATTCACATGAATGTTCTCTTTCTCTTAATGCTTGTACTTAATTCTTTAAATAGACTTTTGTTACATTTTATAACATTAAAGCTAGGAATTCTATTTTTAAGTTAGTTTTTAAATTTATTTTTTTGGTTGCTACATCAAGTGTTTTTTAAAAAAAAATATTTTTTGATGATATGGCTATGATTGCAAACCAATTTACCTGTGTAGTGAATAAAAGGAGAAAAACGACAAGTGTTGGACTCCTCTTTTTGACAGAGGATGTGAGAGACAAGAAGTGGACTTCTAAGAGAAAAGACAAATTTACTTATAAAAATGAAAATTAAATTCCGTCTGCATTCTACTCTCAGATCATATGTTAGCTGCAGTATATTCTAGACATCCTTTCTCTATGCTGTGTTAATGATTGCCTGGGAAGGAGGAGGTGGGCTGTAGCCATTGTGGTGCAAAAAAGACATGTAGTTCCAGGAAGAAGCTAAAAATGGAGAGTGGCTGTGTGTAACAGACTGGAAAAGATTGAGGGACACTTGCCCAACTGTTTTCCACAGCTATTTTAATGGGTATTGTCTTGCTGCAAAATTAGTTACTATCCCTAAAAAGAGCTCTCACAAAGGCCATTGAGAATTGCAAATATGGAATTTGTTACTGTATTCATAAATTTAGAAGTCTCAAGTATTTATAGATTTCTATTTGTAGAATTAGTGAGACTATCAAACAGATGTTGCACATTTCAAAATTGAGCCAACAAGAGAACTTGTGAAACACGAACCACAAAGCATTTGAGAAAGGCATTTTTTCACTGCCATTTAAGCTTTTGAAAAATGCCATCACAAAGAATATATAAATCTTGAGGCTTCTAAACATCCTTTTCAAAGATGGAGCGTCAGACTCATGAAACTGGATTAAGTAAAATCTGTAAGGCATAACAAAAATGTGTTAATGAAAATTCTTTCAATCTTGAATTACAGGTATACAATAAACACTTTTCAAATATACAATAATATACAGGTTTTAAATTAGTATAGATGTGGTTATGATTTTCTACTCTCTTTTCTTATTAAGAAAAACTTAGAGTTCAAATGGATTATTACTAAATTAGGCAATATTGTACACTTTCTCATGGAAAGGAAATACTCGTTTTTAGTTTAAACATGAATTCCATATTTTAAAGCAATCAAATAGCCCTCTACAACTAAATTTTTAGTTTAGAAGCATAAAATTTTAATCTTAAATAGTTTAATTTTATTTCTGTAAAGATTTCATATTGCTATTTATTAAACAATCCACAGTTTCTTTAATCAATAGACATTATGTACACACTAAGCTTTTATTTTAAATTTAAAATTCCAACAAAATTAATGGCTATATGAAAGTCATCTAAACATGTTATGTCAATTCTGAATGTTGAATGCTTAAGAAAATTATGGGTATTTTTTATATGGTATGAGTTAGTTACATTTCCATTTAATATTAACAAGATATTGTGTTTTAATCCACATGTACTGATTATATGATGGATTTAAGCTGTAGATGATTTTACACTCAATCAGTGTTATCTAAAGTGTGTAATGAAAAAATTTAAGTAGATACTGGGGCCATTACTTTCCCCTAATATTTTTTCCAAGGTTTCAAAATTATCCAAATGTTGTAGAATATACCTCACTAGCTATGAAAAATCCACATTCACAGCTTCTTCGAAAACATTAGCTATAATAAAAAGATTATATTGCTCTAAAAATGCAATGCCTTGATAAGGCTAGTTTCTATTTTATGTTTCAATAGGTTTACGTACATGCCATGAATCTTTAGGCCGATATTAACGAGATACTGTATATTACTTTCATCAATCATTGCTCATTTCCTAAAGTCTGGTAAATATCAATACAGAAAAGTGGCCTTCAGTGAGAGGTAGAGGATATGTTGAGATGGCTATTTTGTCGAAGGAAATGTTTTTATTTTTTGAAGTAAAAGCAAACCAAGTTCACTTTGTATTGTAACTGCATCTTCTGAAAATAACACTATAATGAATGATCAAATGTACATTTCTAATGCATTTAATCTCATATACAGTAGCTTATAGTTATATTTCATATGAATGTATTGTTTTATACAATTCCTAGGTATATCTGAGCAACCTTTATTCAAACATGTCCAAAAAAGTACTTCTAAGTATTATCAAGAGTATACTTAAGATATATATATAAGCATATGTATAGAAAGATGGATATTTTATTACATGGTTTTATATTTCAAGTTCAAACACTGCAACTATGATAACAGAGTGACATTTAAATTTTTTTGGAACAAATAAAGATATATTTTGGGACGTTAACCAACATTACATATATCACATACAAAAATGTGATATTTTTAAAACTGGAAATAAATTCTTCTTGTCTTTTCACAATTGAGTTCCTGTGCACTCTGTAAGACTCTAAAGGAAAATAAATTCCTTCCTCTGAAAATTTTCTGTTCATCTAGGGTATAAATTGCCTTATTAAAATTTAAAAACAAGATAGAATGTTGCTGTTAGAAACAGAAGAGCATTTTTGGACAGCAGAGCATTTTGGTCAAAGTCACAAAGCTCAGTCAAGATTCCGTTCATGACTTTCTCTGTGACTTTAGCCCTCAGTTTCCCCCTCACGTAAAATGAAGTTGCAAAAGCGTGTAATTTCCAAGTGTAAACATTAAAGGATATTATTGTGTTGTCTTAAATTTCCTTCAGTAATTCAGTAAAACCATCTGCTCTACTACATTGAGTACCCCTTTCCTCTTATACATTTTTCTAATTGTTTTGACTATTTTTGGGGAAAAAATACAATCCCCACTGCCTGCCTACAAACCTCTTTTAATTCATCAGTAAAAGATGATGTACTTATTTGAAGAAAGCAGTTCCAAAAATGGAATCAGGTAAGGTAACTAGCAGACATTTTCTTTATTTTCAATATTTTTCCTACCTCTTCGCAGTGGGAAAATAGCGAGAGCACGAAGAGCCATCCCAGGCACAGTAAGGGTCTCTGGCGAGGCAGCACTCGGCACAGGCTTTCCCGTAAATATCACACCGATGTAAAGGGAGCTGGGCAACCCCAGAAGTTGAACCAATATAGAGTTGTTGCTGTGGAAAAAGTTTACTGTTATGACAAGAACTATCTTGTTTTTTGTTTTTTTTTAATCTTTTTTTCTTAAAAGAATGTTTATTTATATATAACTTAACAGAGATAAAGTATATTTATGGGTTTAAAAATATATCTTCCTATGACAGTTTCTTTAAAAGCCTGGTAGATAATATGACTGTTTAAAATGGAGGAGGAGCAAGTTCTAAATATTTGACTGAAATAGGTGTCTTCTATTAAGTGTAAAACAAAGGGATGATAAAGATAGTAATACAACAAGAAAAAACCTTCAGTTTTGTTCTTAGCGAGTTTACTTTTTCACTTCTACCATTTATAATATTGATTAACAAAAATGTCTTCATTGTCATGTGTTCCAGATTGGCTTGAGTCAGAAATCATTTGCTTCTGTCTGCTGGGTCCCCTGTTCCATTGCCTGTGATGGGGTATGCCCTTCTGTAAGAATGGAAAGGGCAAGGTTTTGGTGTTTGCATTTGAAAAAAGTCTCGGCTAAATGCCAAGGACTGCCTTGCCCTTGCACTACCTTCGGGAAGATGATTTTAAGCAAAACTATTAAATTATTTCTCTTTTGAAAGATTATCAAAGAGAGGAATCAAGTACACCCTGGTGCAGTCTATAAACCAAATGCCAAGGTGTTGTGGGAAAAGCACTGTGTTGGGCATCGAGGGACCTGGATTCTAGGTCATGCCATGTATTAACTCTCTGTGTAATTTGGAGCTGTTCATGTAATTTTTCTAGGAATAAACTTCCTTAACCATAAAATAAGCATGTTTAACAGATCTTTAAAGTACGCATTCAGATAAAACATCCTACAATGCCGTTATTCTCAATGAAACTGGTGTTACTAAATTAAGCAGAATATAGAAGATTAAAAACTTTTTTTTCTAGCAGCTACTGATTCATGATTTCAGTACAACTTTTGCAATGCCTTTAACAAAGTTGAGCCAGTGTAGCATATTTGCTGCAAATTTATGTAAACACAAAGTGAAATAAAAATAAAATTATTTTGTGATTTTCTACATTTACTGTAATTGATACCAGAGCTCCCTTTTCTTGATCTAGATGATTTTAAATAATTATAGTCAGGCGTAAATAAAAGTTATGTAAATATCGAAAGATTTAATAGTGTACACTGAACAGACTTCAAAAATGTATTTTAATTTCTCTAGTATATAAATGAAAAAAAAATTTCAGACAAGTCAGTCTCTGAACAGTGGTGTGCTTTTTAAGTATTACATATTGTCTAATAATCATGGATAGAATTAAAATTGCATTTTCGAAGACTATCATATATGGACTACTTGTATAAATAATCAGATAAATTGATTTCAGAGTGAAGTATCTATCAGAATCTAAGAAATTAATAAAGTTATAAGGAGAGTTTATGTAGAATATATTTCTGTGGATAAATCTAACCAACTTACAACTTAGTATAAGAAAAGAAAATGAGGAGAAAATAACACAATAATAACTAAGCCATCATGGAAGCATTTGTCTTGATAAATATTGCTATTCCATTTCACTAAATGGAAAAAAATTAAGTTATATGTTACTAAATGCTCAGCTTTTTACTATATTCAATTTTTATTATTATGTTGAATTAAGCTATAAACCAGGACAAATTAAGAAATGATGGTTAAAATCCCTGGGAGGAAAAGGTGAAGTATTGTTAAGCTATTCCCTCTCCCCATCCTTTATTTCTTTCTTCCAACAGCTTCTCTTTTTAAAAAAAGAATAAACTTAGATGCTATTGAAGCCAAGAAATTTCAATGTGATAAAAAATAAAACAAATACATAATATTTGAACCATAATGGGATTAGTTAGAACAGGGTAGTAATATCCAGCAACATGGTTGACAACAGAGTATATGGCAACCCTATATTGTGATTATGACTATTTATAAAACCTACTGATCAAGTGAGTCAAACTATCAAAACAGCTCTATGTTTGGTCAACAACTTCTAAGAAACATGAATAAAATACATACCTACAGATTTTTAAGAATATGATATTTGAGTAGGAAAAATGTTATCTAAATAATAATATCTAAACCTGTCATATTACTTTAGGAGAAAACAGAGAAATAATAAATGGAAAGAATACAAAACCAAATATACAGAAGCTAAAATTATTTTAATGAGCCTAAAGTGTGATAAAATCCCAAAAATTAAGTACAGCTCAATGTCATTTTCATTCTACCAGGATGCTACATGATTATTAATGATGTGCAAAAATAATTATGCTCTCCAAATGAAATATAGGGTAGGCTTGCAGGCACCATTGAGCATAATCCAGTCACTAGTAAGTAACCTGATGTGCTTTTTCTGCCCAATTTAACATCACCACAGGCTTTCTCACTATCCTCCTTAACAAGTTGAGAGCATAAGCAGGAGATGAGTCCATTTATCCAGAAAATTAGTTGCAACATTACTTGTCCCTCTTGAAACTACTACCTCACTTTCAAAATGCCCATAAGCATGAATGAAATGGAGTCATAATCTGAATGAAATCAAACTTCCCATCATAGAAAATGAAGGCTAGAGACACTTTCTTCTATCATGGTATTTTTAACTGATAGACTGTTTTTGTTTGTTGGTGAAATGTGGGGTTAATAGGCAATCTTTTAGGTAGCAGTAAAAAATCTCAAACAGAAAGTAATGTTTCACAAAAGTAGATGTGGAGGTAATGCAATTATGATTGGCTATGAGGCCTAGCAGAGAAGAAATAAATAATTTTGAAAATCATTACGGGAAAGAATCTCTCAGTCTAATTCCCATCCTGGAAATCCCCAGATTTCCTTGCCAACCACTGACAATTTTTAGATTACAAGAACAGGTGAACACGTATTTATGAAGTGTAAGGTAACAGTATCAGGTCAATAATATCTGCACCCTGAGTTGCTCTAAATATCTTGGAGATTATCAACCTATTTTGATACATCTGTGTGGAAAGGGTACATGCTAAATTATATTGGCACAGTTATTAGGGTTTTGTTCAAGGGATAAAGCATAGTCAGAGATAAAATATGTAAACAGTTCAGCAATCAGATGAATGAGGTGCACCCCCCTTCATCTTGGCTTTTTCTGCTCTATTTTTTTTTTCAAGTTACCATTTATACACTGGATAGAAAGTCTAGATAACATTTATGGAAAAAAGATAATTTATTTGAAGTTAAAACTGTATTTGTTTTGCACATATCATTTAGCATTTAGAAGTCATTCACTTTTCTTAAGTGTCTTGCCAAAGCTTTCATTCGATATAAATGGAAAGACTATTAACAAGCTGCCCTTAACCTTTGAATTCATGGAGTTTTAGAACTTACTATTTGGCAATAACCATTTTTTTGTTTTCCTTTTATATTTAGCCAAGGTTGAAGACATTTTATTTTCTTTAGCACAGAATGCTACTGGAAAAGTAAAATTAACTTTTAAGTCAAGATCCTCCAAACATACATAACTAGTGAATAATTTTATTTGCCTATAAAATGTAATTTGTTTATATTTGCAAAGTAAAATTAAATTATAAACTTCTTTGTATTCTGAAATATCCACCAATGTCATTTTTAAGTATGTATATATAGATAAATCTGTACATATAAATAAAATCAGAAAAGATGAAAATAATTATTGAGTAAATTATACTATAATTTACTCAATTTACTAAATGTCACCAAAAAAGAAATGCTAAATGAAAGTTTACAACAAATAATAATCCAGGAAATATGTCTATAGAATACAGAGAAGCTTGATCAAAAACTTGGAAGCAATGAAAATTATCTTTAGTTTTTAATCTACTAACTTATTGTAGGAATATTTCTTTTCTCTTGGTTTCTTTTCTTGTACAGTTATTAACGAATCTGGACAATTTGATAGATAATAAACAGATCTATCTATTGGAAACACAAAGTTAGCAAAACATAGAATATGGATACATAATACACAATGATAATACCTGTTTGGTGGAAAGCTCCATTGCTGAAATAGTAGTTGGTTCCTAAAGAAGAAAAGAAATATATAAAGTGGTCAATTAGAAAAGTCATATTCATTAATTAACACAAGGCACTGACACAAGTTTTCAGAGAGATAACTTCAGTGCCTACAAGAAGTAATATAATTGGGTAATAATACACATGAAAGAAACTGCATATATAAGTGTCAGATATGTGGAGCAGACAGTAAGATCATGTCAATACCATCCAGCTTACATATCTGTAATTGAGCAAGTTGGGTTTATCACTTTTTGCAATATAAGAGAGAAGATGGGACTGCACAGTCAGAGGGTCAGAAAGGACATGTTTTGGGCTTCCGTTAGGTAATTGGGGGAGGGTTCAAAGAAGTAGGGCTTTGTTCCACATTGGATGCTGTTAAAAAGCAGGGTAATTCTATGATTAGGTATCTTCATAAATCATTTAGAAGGAGGGAATAACAGAGTAAGGCTAAAGCTGTAACTGGTATAGAAATAGTAATCACTCATGTTAGGACAGGGAGATATTTGGTCATTTTTGTGGTTTGGACAATGTTCATGTTTTTGTCTATTTAGACATGATTATAGAATGGTCTTGCTTTTATCTTGATTCACCACAGTCTCAGAGAGGCCCTGTCTGATGTTGGTATTCTGTGAAAATCATGTTCATTGGAGAACACTGTGATTTAGCTGAGAGTGTCAAGCCAGCTCCTAACAACACCAAAGAAAGCTGATAATATTAGGCCAGTTTTCAGCTGTCAAGGACTGCAAGAGTTCAGCCGGGATTAGATTACTTTATTATTATTACAAAGACTGTTTAGTGTGCAAGGACCTACACTCAGGTCTTTGCCAGAGAATATAATCTCTTCAATATCTATCAACAGGTTAACATAAAGAAGTAATAACTAGGGCGGCAACACTCACCAGTGCACTTCATTAAGTGTTCTATCTGGAGTTTATCATGAACATATTGCAGACTTGCATAAATAAATCTTGTTGTTTGGTGAATGTAGACCACCAAAAGGCTATACACCTGAACACATTAGCATGTATCCTTTAGATTAACTTTCATTGAACTCTGCTCCAGCTCATATCTTTCATCCAAGACAAACATATTGCTAAGACAGAGATTCCTGTGGGTCTCAGAGGCGTCCGATGAGAAAGAGGCGTGGGTGGGAAGAAGGATCTTAAAAGGCCTCATTGTGTAGGTGACCAAAGCTGAGTCCTGACGAAAGTGTGAAGAGTGGACTCTGGAGCCGAACTACATGGACTCAAATTGTGACTAATGTCACAAACCCGGCCAGGAGTATGGTATTAGATAAGGTATTTAATATATAGACTCTTTGTATTTTGGTACTTTCATTTGAAAAATGAGGGTGATGGTACCTTCCTCATAGGGTTGGTGAGAAGATTAAATAAGTTAATACACTCATTTAATGTAAGACACTTTACAAACGTTCTTGGTGCACAGTATTTATTCAAATCTCTTCTCCTTTTCTCCCTCTCCCTCTGTCTCTCTCTTTCTCTCCCATACACAAACACACACACTAAGTACCACCTCAGTTCTTTGCTTTAAATTTTCTCTTTAGTGCTTGTCACTGGAGATATATATATATATATATATATATATATATATATATATATATATAATAAATGAATACATAATATAATGTGTTACTAATGAATTATATATATAAATTATCTTATGTCTTGTGAGTTTCTCCACAAATCTCAAACCAGAATCTGAAATAAGATCTTGTTTGCAGGTACAGAGTAGGAGTGAGCAATGAACTGAGGATTGAGAGGAAGGAGGAGAAGTAAAAAAAAAGGTGGGTTAAAGAGTGCGATGCGCACCATCCGAGAGATGGACATGCTTGAAACTCGGAGTCGGGTGGGGGGAAGAGGGGTAAGGGCAACATACGTAACCTAAACATCTGTACCCCCATAATATGCTGAAATAAAAAAAAAATGTGTTATGGAAGTCACCACTAAGAAAAAAATCTGTGGACAGTAAACAATGACTCTCAAAATTGTCCACTGAGATCTGTACCAGAAACATTATTTATTCATTCTGTTACTCATTGGATACTCTCAGGGGTGTTCAATCTCCTATATTCCCAGCTGTGACTCTTGCTTGTCTTTCGGTATTCTGTCAGAGAAGTCCTGGGACATAGGTAAGACTCCAGGTGGGAATTAGAGGTGAGGCTGACAGGATGTGACGAGGCAACAGAGGCATCTCATGTGTCTGTTTTCAGCAATCTGGGACAGGGATTTAGGCTGTTTAGTTCACTGCCATAACTCTAGCACCCAGAATTATGCCTGTATGTGCAAGTTCTCAGTGTTAAATGCATGCATGAATAACTGAATGAATGAGTTCTTTACCAATTTTCCTCTTTCTCTCCTATCTCTTCAACTTACCCCAATATACTCTCTTCCTTCCACTGAATTTGTGTGTAAGATAAAGATAACCATCTTATTAAAAAGTCTTTCCTTGACCCTTGTAGTTTAGCTGGAATTTTTTGAGAAATAATCTAAATATTCTGCACTCACTGTCTTACTTGTTCATTTCTTATCCAATGCCATCTATCCTTCAACCCACTGACTCCAGCCCTTACTCTAGAGAGGTAGCCTGCTATCCCCAGAAGCAGAAATCACCAATGAACTCTGTATTGCTGAATGGACACTTTCTGTCTGAAATATTATTATTGGGTTTTTTTGTTTTATATGGCCTATTGACCACTTATTTCTTCTTGACTGCTTTTTCTATTATATTCCCTCATGCCTTGGAATTCTTTCCTGACTATTTCATAATAGCCCTTATCACAGTCTTCTTCTCATCCTCTGGCCATTCCTAACATGCTTGCTTTCCCTTGCCCACTCCTTTCCACTCTCCTTTGGATGCTTCCTGCTTTTCCTGGTGAGCTCATTCACTCTTGTGGTTTTAATTATCCCTTATGTGCTGCAGAATTGCAAGTCTCCACTTTAAACCCTGATGGCTGAGCTGAGAACAGGATTTTATGAACAAATTTAAGGCAATCTGTCTGAGACATAAATGAGACAAATGATTTAAAATGTACATTAATGGTATAATTTAGAGATTTTCCCTAGTTTTCCATTTTTATAGCTTAAATGAATGATATTAATTATTAAATAGAATGATTTTCTACAGGAATTATCAATCATAAAGACAACTATGATGAAAGAAATGTCTACCAATTCTATGTGGAGATATGATCTTTAGAATTTAGTAGTATCAAATCACAAAAATCAAGGGTCCAATTCATCACAGATATTCAGCTTTAAAAGACAGAGCTGAAGATTGTGTTTAGGTTTGTAAAATATTGCAATCAATTAACCAAAACAGAAAATTTGGAAGAATTGGGAAAATTTTCCACAGAAACTTCTTCCATTCCAACAGTTGCACATGAGTAATAGTTATGTGGTTATATAAGCAGCTAACTTCATGCAGGTTTTCATGAAATACATTGTACGGACAAAGTTCAAGGAGTTTCTTAGGCAGAGAATTAACAGGTAGTGTTATTGAACTGAAAGCTATCACTAAGTTTGTTTGAAAAATGAAGCTCATTAATATTCACATATTTCATGTTCACTGACAATACGAAAACAAATATCTTTAAGACTAATGAAAATTAATTATTTCATATATAAGTTGTAAAACATAAAAGAACCACTAATACACACCAGACTTCAAAGTGTTATATTAGGATTTCAACATTCTTAAATTAAGATCCTAGGAACCCTTAATTAAAGGAACTTATTTATTATTTAGACCAGAAAATTAATAACAGTTTGAAATAAGATATGTTATATGCTGCCGGAGGTTGAATTTTAATAGACGATATATTAAGATGACATCCATTTAAATAAGCTATATTTTTTTCTGAGAAATAGCTGGTGGTGAATATGTCTGCCATTTAAAACAGATGTAGCTTCATAGGCGTTTTTTATGAAACTGGTTTCAATTGCAAATTTAATTGGTGTTCAAGTAAAAATGAAATTAAAAACTTAGCATCTTTTCAAGATTTTCTATGACTCCAATTTACTATTTTTTTTCCAGATATTTTAATCTAGTCCTTATTAAACTTTCTGACTTTCAAAGCTTTCAACCTGCTGATCCCAGGGGATTCTGACACAGCTCAGTGGATGCTAAGCACAAGGATGCTCCTTTAGAATGAGTTAATAGACTAGATTTTAGAAAGCATCAATTATGTTTTACATTTGAATGAAAATTAAACTCTTTCATTTGTTTGCTCAGCTGTTCATGGAATATTGCATAAATTGGGTTTAAAATGCATGTGTTTCTGATGTAACTGCCTTGCAATCCTTTGCAGTTGATGGCACTATAAGTAAAACCCACTGTCTTAAGTGCACTGCAACTTGATGTTAATACTTCACTGTCTCAAAAGTAAAACCCTCTTTGATGGGACTGGAAAGAAATCCCAAACTGAGTAAAGTAAAATC
Organism: Indri indri; assembly: GCA_004363605.1. Classification (NCBI taxonomy): domain Eukaryota; kingdom Metazoa; phylum Chordata; class Mammalia; order Primates; family Indriidae; genus Indri; species Indri indri. Next base: position 12,850 of record RJWJ010000661.1, on the reverse strand, counting down.
AGCGTGAGCCATGCTTTTATATCTTATGAATATCTTTATGAAAATAAGGTATTATGGAATTTTTCAAGCATTTTAAAAGGGATTTTCATTTGTATAACAACTTAACAATAGCCACGATTTACTAGCAATCTTAATTTTTAAAAAACATTTTAAAGGAAGTGTTCATAATCACAATTTTCATTGGGAAATGAATTGAGGCTCAATTGACTTTAAGCAACTTGTTCAGAATCACATAATAAATATGATTCGAATTCAGATTTATGATTGTGAATCATATTTAGAATTAGGCTTGTGTCTTAGTGCTTTAATGTCATTTGAATATTTAGTAGCAAATCAAAATCATTTCTACAGAAGTACACCAATGCCAGCTTTATTTCACCTCTTATTACTTACTAAAAACTTTAAAATGGAAATTTTTATTAACAAAGAATACTTTTGTTTCTATACTCTGATTGGGATTTGATTTCACTGAAAATAAAAGTATCTTGGATATAACTGAAACCACCGGAATGTTCTGTGATTAGCCAGGGTGTTTTCCTAAACCCAACCCAAGATGGCAATGGGCATAGTACTGGTTTTAATTCAGTGATTTATATGAGGTTTGGTTATTCAGGCTAGCAAAAACTCATAACAAGCATGGTCACATGGAGATGATAATATGGTAAAATTAACTGGCTGCTTAACATTAAATGTCTTTTTTTAAAAATCCAAGAATATCGGATACAACCACGACCCTAAATCTGTACCTTTTCTATTTACCTTGTCAAATTTCCCCTGAACTATTTGAATAGTACTTTATTTTAAATCATAGAAACTGTAACATTTCTTTGCTTGTTTCACTGTATATGATGGCTATGGCTTTAATGTGTTGTGGTTTTTTTTTTCTTTCACTGCAAAATTAAACAAAGTTTGACAGTGAAATATTCCAATTGCTAGACCACAATATATGTATGAACTTTGCCTGATAGAATAGAATGTTGAAAGTAAATATTTCTCTAAACTTTGCCCAAATATGTTTTGTCTACTTGAGTGCCAAAAAAATAATAATGACAATAATGCATAGCAGAGAATATGGAAGAAAACTGGAACAGTTTTCTATGAGAGGATATGGGTTCCAGGTTGCAAACAATCTTTTTACAAAATTGTAGACTCATAAATGATCACAGCATTGCTTATTTAAATTTAATTGTGAGACTGATAAAGAATGTTTCTCATAATATCTTAAATGCCACACAAATGTCATCAAATAGTTATCGCAGGTATAAGCTGATTATGTATTTCTCTAGAGACTGAAAAATACTAACAAAATCTAATAGATACTAAATATTTGTACAGTCGTGTGGCTTAATGACCAGGATCTGATCCGAGAAATGCGTCATTAGGTGATTCTGTTCTTGTGCAAACATCATAGAGTGTGCTTACACAAAGCCAGGTGGTATGGCCTACTACACACCCAGGCTATATGGTACAGACTATTGCTTCTGTACAGTGTGTTGCTGTACTGAACACTGTAGGCAACTGTAACACAGTGGAAAGTCTTTGGGTATCTAAACACAAAGAAACATAGAAAAGGTACAGTAAAAATACAGTAAAAAAGATTAAAAAAAGAGAAGAAGAAAAAAGGCACACCTGTATAGGGCACTTACCATGAATGGAGCATGTGGAACTGAAAGTTGCTTTGGGTGAGTCAGTGAATGAATGGTGACAAAATGTGAAGGTCTAGGACACAACTGTACACTACCGTAGACTTTATAAACACTATACACTTAGGCTACACTAAATTAAATTTTTTTTCCTTAATAATAAATTAACCTTAGCTTACTATAACTTTTTTTACTATGTAAACTTTTGGATTTTTTTTAGCTTTTTGACTCTTTTATAATAACATTTGTCTTAAAATACAAACACAAAAATATTTTCTTTCTTTATATCCTCATTCTGTAACTTATTTTTCTATTTTTAAAACTTTTTATTTTTATTGTTTTGCCTTTTAACTTTTTTGTTAAAAGCAAAAACACAAACACACATATTAGCCTAGGCCTACTGAGGTCAGGGTCATCAATATCACTGCCTTCCACCTCCACATCTTGCCCTACTGGAAGGTCTTCAGGGGCAATAACACGCATCTCTAACAACTCTGTATCAGAGGAGACAGAAGATTGTTATCTCCGATGATAGCAATGCCTTCTTCTAGAATAACTCATGAAGGACTTGCCAGAGGATGTTTTACAGTTGAATTTCTTTTATAAGTAGAAGTACACTCTAAGATAACAATAAAGAGTGTAGTATAGAAAATACTGGGCAGTAGGAATTTTTTAGCTCCATTATAATCTCATGGAACCACTGTCATATATGTGGTTCTTTGTTGACCGAAACCTCATTATTCAATGCATGACTGTCCTTGCAAGATTATTGGCTTCCAATATCTCATAATTTTGTTAAAAGCCCCTAATAGGTTAGCTTAAATTAATAACTTTTAAAATTAAATTTTTATTAATGTGCTAAAGAATATAGCTAAGATGTGAAATATAAACTTAAAATCCCTATCCCTGTGATATGAAGAATACAAATTAGCTAGAACACAGTATTACTGCAAAATAATGCATATTCTGATGCATAAAATCCCCCAAATAATTAAATAATAAAAAATAACCTTGTTTTTTAAGTGTCATGACATAACTTGAAACATTTCCACAAAATAAAATTTAATTGTATTAATAGGTAGAAAATCAAGTCCTAGACTAAGAAAGATAACACATCAAAGTCTAAGATGCATCAGGTCAGGGACCATATTTACAGTGTTCATGTCTGTATCGTCAGAACTAAGAATTGGGCCAGGACCATGGTAGGCACTGATATATGTTCATTTACAGTTTAATTAGTAAATAAGCTATGTTTTATAATATATAACAACCGAAGGGAAATATGCAAAGGGACAAAAACAAATGTAAGAGAGTCTGTAAATAAATTCCTATGGTATTTTAGTGTCTCCTATAACTTCATTTGCAACAGTGGTTGCAATATTAATCTCCAAATATATATAATTGGTAAATTTTTTTCTACTAGAGAATAATATGGGACAGAATCAGCAGGATAACTTGTGGCTATTCCTTGTATGGTGCCTCACTTTAAGCATGGTGTCCTTAAGGAAGCCCTTAAACTCTTTAATTTCTCATATTTAATTTTTCCATCAATACTAATTCATTTATTCATTTAATAAATGTTGTTTGAAAATATATTTTAGGTTCTGGACACATAACAATGAACATAAGACAGCAATTTATATATCAACCCCTTAGTGCTCATACTTTGTTTGCTCAGTCTAAATGGACTCTGTATTGGCTAACATAGTCCATCTGGAAAATTGTTTTGTTTTTTTTTTAATTTGTAAGCTAAAGTACCAATGTGGTCTAAAGGGATGTGATAAATAACAGGGATTAGTCATCACTCTATACCAGATTAATACTTTAGACCATGTATTTTAGATCAAATAAAATAAGGCCAATATACCTGATTTTAAAAATCATAATAGATTTATGATGATTTTATTATTTTGAAGACTTAAGCCAAAGATCAGTAGAAAAGACTAGGGAAAATGTGACTCATTTTCGGCTTAGCTAAAACTAAAACAATTAGATTATATTCACAACAACATTTCAAGTTCAGTGCCTGCCACTGTCTCTGTTGCTTTATGTATAGTGTCTCTAATTCTTCCAGTCTCCTGGTGAAGTAGGTATTATTCTTACTATGTTGCTGATGAGAAAGCTCAGAGAGACCGTTTAAGCTTTCCAAACAGAATTGCTATGTAGATATGACTGAGGAGCCTCAACTCTTTCAACTAGAACATTGTTTAGTTTGTTATTAGAAAATGTCACAATGTGCCAGTTATATATTTCAATGCTAATTATAATCTTCATAAAATGAATATATATTAGAAGCTTTCCATATTGTGCTTTGTTTTCTCTTCAAAATGCTACTGACTAGTGACCAAGAGCCTTTTGGGTTTGTATACTGGTATAAAAATACAGGGGTAAGAGAAGTCTTGGGAAGACTTTTCTTACTGTTAAAATATTGAATAAGCTGAAAGTTTTAATCCAGCCCCTTCAGTTTATAAACTGTCTGATAAACCTGAAAATTAAGTGAGATCGCTTGAGTTTATAAGATTGGATCCAATGTTTTCTCATTTTTCTGTCTACCATCTTCTAATTCAAGTTTATTTTGCAGTTATAAATGTCTTAATTTGTGTTCACTCTATTTTATTATAAAACAAATTTATAGGCATCTACTTCCCCATCATATTATAAATAATTCTTACCAAGGTATGCTTCCATCCTATTGGCTAGCTTCCCAAAAGGAACGACAGGCACAGTGGTGTACGTTATACTACTCCAGTTCTCCTCTTTCCCTTCACCTCAAAGTCCTGCCATTTCTACCCTCAAATCCCCAATCTTATGCAAACTTACCTGATTACTTGGGCCATCCGTGACTCATGAGAAAAGGACAGATATCTGTATATTTCTTAAGTGTGTAGACTAGGAATCTATGACAAATTTACTGTGAGTGATATAAAAATCTCAAGCTTTCTTTTGTTAACCAGTGATTTCTTTATAAAATATCATAAAATAATGCATGATAAGCTAAAAATGATCGAAATGTCAATTATTCTGTCACTATATATATTACCATTAATACTTCCATGGAAGTTCCATATAATCCCAGTTATACCATAAAATGTGAAAGAGGACATTTTAGGAGAGGGGAGGAGTTTGTTCATTGAGGTAATTACATAAATAATATAAAATGTAAATCATGTATTTTTATCATTGAGAAAACAAAATACGAGCCAAGAATATATTTCTTTACATCTTTAGATTTAACTAGCATTGAAAGTTTCAAGGTTTATTTTGACTAGTGTCTGGCTTTTTAATTGACAAGCTAATTAGAAGGGTATGCTGGACTACTTGTCCATACCAAGTTCAGTGTGCAGCTGTCCTGGGGGAAAGACGTACAACTGAACTTGTTGACACTTGAAATTAAGCAGCACTCACCCGAAAAACTGTCATTTCTTCCAGCAGAACCTCTTCTAAATCATGCCAAGTCTCCTTAGGAATTGAAACTACTTTAAGAACGGTCCCAACATCTTTGAAAGAAAGAGGGGGAGAAGACCACGACTTAAATAGATCTGAACAGAATTTAGTGCTAATGCATGAAATTAGTATTTGCCCAAAAAAGAATATTTTCACATCAGTTTTCCTTTGATTTTTTGGTCAAAACATGAGTAAAATATATATTTAAATGCATTTCATATAATGTGACAAATCATAAAGATAAATGGTAGAGATAGCCTTGGAACATAAAAAAATTAAATTTTAGTAATATATTAAGTTTGAAGAAGGTTTTGTCATGAGGCTGCATAATTTTTTTTTTTTAAATGTGATAGTCACTACAGCGATTGGCTAGGTTGAATTAATTGTTTTTATTATTTTTTAAACTCTCCTTAATTGTCAGGTGTTCCAGAAACAAACCTAAAAATAATACCAGTTTGGCATGACAGATATTCTCACTTTTATTACAAAATCAGAGTTCTGCTATGAATGCTACATATAAATGTAAAATACAAGGAAGACTGTCAAGTGACAGGAGTAGTTAGTGCTTTGGAACACTGGTTGTTCACCTTGTCACCTGACATCCTTCAGTACTTAGAGGCCCTAATGATAGCTCCATGACCATTAAATGATGAATGATAGTAATCTGGTTTTTCAAAATAAACACTGAGAATTACTTATTACAGTGGTTTTTCAATAATGCATGGATTTTTTAAAATCAATTTTAGAGCAATAAAAAAAATTAAAATTTAGAAGCCAAAATCACAAAATAGTTAAGTTGAATATATTTCATAGAGATTTCTAATTTTCATTGTTAAAAGAGACAAATTATTTTAATGACAGGAGTCATCCCTTTTAGTCTAAGATAGGTTAAGAAGTTATTTATTTTCCACTATTCCTTGATAGAATGAGGAACAGGGCCTTATTAAATTTACAAGTTTGATTTTTCAGCATTCCAGTTCTGATAAAACTTGATCAATTCTTTTTAGGTTCAATTGGTTCATTTTAATCAAGTTGAACAGAGTAATTATGAAGAAAATTTTACCAATAAAGAATAAGTTACATTACTTGACATACTGTGATTTAAAAAAAGAATAAGTTATACCAGAAAAATAATTCATTGATAATCATTTTCAGGGGACCAACATGATGTGCTATATGAGATCAGGAGAGGTTGTAAATTTATCTCTTGTAAACTTAAAAAAAGAAAAGTCCACTTTTAAGAGGATCCTTCTATGTTTACAGGACCTTAGACTACTCATAACACTAAAGATTAAAGGCAAATTAGGTTAACCTACTCAGGGTCTCTGATCTGGTCTCCAGTACCCAAACACAACTTTATCTGTGTTCCAGATCAAGTTTTACCGAGTAGTATTTCAAACAATTTCACACAAATTGAATCAGATTACTCAACTAGGATCAATATACTATGAAATGCAACATAGTTAAAAGATAAAATTACTGTAATCAATTTACTTTGCTGACAAGTGACCTTGGTCTGTACTGACCGATAGCCATCCACATCATTAGACATTCAACATACTCATGAAATTGGTGCCATTATAGACAGTTTGTGTCTAAGAGGAATTAAAAGCTCGTGATTGGATTTATTTGGTCAAATACCTGGAAGAAAGCTTTGTTGCTTTGACAGTGAGTGAGGGACTCCTCATCAAGTTTAAGGCAGAGGTAAAGAAAAAGGCAAGTGTGACATTACTGAAAAAATTTAATTACTCTTCAGAGAGATTCGACTATAATTTGACATTAAATGATAAGCTAATATTAATTTATGGGAAATTCTATTATCTTCTATTTTCTAAAGATATTTATAGCCAGAAGTTGATACAGCAATTCATTGACTTTTATGGAACCCTGAGTCTCATTGGGTTTATTTGAAAGAGAAAGTTTCCCACCCATAAAAGTAGACTTAATGTATTGTTCAGAACCTGACACTGTTACACCTGAAAACATTAGTATTTCTCAATTTTGTTATAAAACTTTAAGTCTTTAAAGCACTTAATGCACAGTTGCCTTCCCCCTATAGTTAATGCATTTTTTTTTTCTGTTTCTCACCAAGGGAAAATAAATGTTATTATACAAGGTTTCAATGGAGCACTCACTCTGTTTCCCATTGATTTATGTCAGTTAACAACATTAATGGAGACTAGGAATTTATTACTTGGAATCTGACCCTAAGTAGCAAGTTTCAGATTTGTAACTGGTACTTTCGAAAATAGTATTAGTATGAAAAAGAGCAGGGGAAAAAATAAAATAATATGTCATAATAATGATGGAATTCATTCTGAAAATATACCTGCAAAAATTTGTTTCTAATCATGGCATTAGTAAAAATACATTGCTAAATTTCTATAGAAATGTATCGGGGATTCCTTGGATCAATTTTGATGTTTTTGTAATGAAGTTTTTTTTTTCTTTTTCTTCTTTTCATTGTATGAGAGAAACACTGAATGACTTTTGTTGCTAACATTTATTTGTTAGAAGATCTTCAGCCTATAGTAATTTTAAAGTTCAGATAATTTTACTTTACTATATTCTGGAACTATTATTGAATGTCCTGGGAATTTCAGGCATAATTTGGGCAATACATCTTTGTTCTAAAAAGCCAGTGGCCAGAAAAGAATTATGATGCAACTATAAACATTGATTTTTTTCACCTACATTATTAGCTTTACTTGATTAAATTTATCAACTTTTCATTGAAAAAATTATTTTTAATTAATATAATTAATATGTCTCCACTTGTCTAAAAACATAACACATCTATAATGGTAAAATATTCATAGTAGTTAGTTATTTGTTAGAGGTGAATTATACCTTGAAAGTAACCATAAAAACTACCTTTGGTTCTTAGTATACATTTGACACTTGAACAAGACAGGTTGGAACTGTGCAGGTCCATTTACCTATGGATTTTCTTCTGCCTCTGCCACTCCTGAGACAGCAATCCCAACCTTCCTTCTCCCTCCTCCTTTTTAGTCTACTCAACATGAAGATGACAAGAATGATTCAATGCCACTTAATGAATAGTAAATATACTTTCTCTTTCTTATTATTTTCTTAATAATGTTTTCTCTAGCTTACTTTCTTGTAAGAATATAGCATGTAATACATATAACATACAACATATGTGTTTTTTGCTTTTTGTGGATTTTTTTGAGACAGTGTCACTATGTCACCCTGGCTAGAGTACAGAGGTGTCATCATAGCTCACTGCAACCTGAAACTCCTAGGCTCGAGCAATTCTTCTGCCTCAGCCTCCCAAGTAGCTGGGACTATAAGCATGCACCTCTACACCCAGCTAACTTTTTCTATTTTTAGTAAAGACAGGATCTTGATTTTGCTCAGGCTGGTCTTGAACTCTTGGCCTTAAGCAATCCTCCCGCCTTGGCCTCTCAGAGTGCTAAGATTACAGGTGTGAGCCTCTGTGCCAGCTTCAACATATGTGTTAATCAACTATTTAAGTTATCAGTAAGGCCTCCAGTCAACAGTAGGCTATTAGTAGTTAAGTTTGGGGGGAGTCAGAAGTTATGCATGGATTTTCGACTATGCAGGGGTCAGCATTCCCTAACCCCCAAGTTGTTCAAGGGTGAGCTATACGTAATTGGTTAAACACAGTGTTCTGGAAGAAAATTTACAGATGAAAGTTAAAAAATTTACCTGTTCCGATAAACATGACATCATACTGGCCATCTTCTGCATCCACTCGGTCTACTACAATTTGTGTAAACTGATAGTTTACATCTGTTTTAATCATTATTGGGCGGTTATTAATAGGAAACACTGGGTTGTACATGGCTGGATGGCTTCTTGCAAAGGTTATAACATCATCAGGAAGGTCCTTTGTAGAATCAAACCCACCAAATGTTTTACTGGGACACTATTAGGATAAAGAGAAGAATATCTTTTGATTAAAATCTAATCAATAAGATTATAAATTACATAAAAACATCTGGCTTAAATGGTCAGGGAACCTAAACCTGTGATTATTGTTTACAGTTAGGTAATCAGTAAACTAAGAAGTTATAATTAGTTATTATTGGTTTTTATCTGCTTAAATTAGTAATTGCTATATACAGTATTTATTTCCTAAATGTATCTGAATTCTCAATGAGATTTACTTATGTCACCATTTCTTACCAAAAATTGTAAATGCCCCTTATGAATTCAGCATACAGGAGAAGTCTGTTGCCTCTATTAGTGACATCGCTGTAAGTATTATTTACATAATAGATGAAGTATTTGAAGGGAATATGCTACAACTAAATGCAATTAAACATTAGATTAAGGAAGCTCAGATAATTTTTTGTAAATATTTAATTTTTTTATTATGGCTTCATGCTAAAATACAAACGCTCTTTTAAAAACTATTTTTCAATTTTTCGTTTTTAATTTTTATAGGTACATGATAGTTGTGTATATTTATAGGGTACATATGATATTTTGATATAGGCATACAATGTGAATTAATCAAATCAGGATAATTGGGGTATTCATCACCTCAGGCACTTATCATTTCTTTGTGTTAGGAACATTCTAATTCCACTCTTTTAGTTATTTTAAAGTATGCCCTAACTTCTTGCTGATTACGGTCACTTTGGTGTGCTATATAGTGGTGGGGGGATAAAGTGGAGATAATCAATGGGTGCAAAAATATAGTTAGATTGTTAAATGCTCATTTCAAACTTAAAAAACAATATAAACTATTCTTTATTGCTTTGTTTCTAATATAACCCTGAAAAAGTACCACCAATGACTTTAATAAATAAAATAATTGCAGAGATGAGGAAAGGTATTATTCAAAGTGTTTAGCAACCTGTATTGCACAAAAACTCACCAATTAGAATGGGCATGATGACCAGGGAAAAGAGATAATGGCCCTAGAAGCCAGAAAAGGTGTCTTGTTGTGCACTGGCATGATGTCACCACTGGACATAAATATACTGTATAAGGCAGTAAAACCAAAAGGAGGAAATTAAGATTTCACTATGTCTATTTTTAATTATATAGTACAAGCATTCATTGAGTACAATATATGTGAAATCTCTTGGTTTTTGTCTTACCCTTAAGTAATTTCTGCCTTTAATGTAAGAGCTTGGGAGCTAAAATATAATTAAGAAAGGTTCCTGATCTCACAAGAACCTTAGAATGAGAAATCAATTGTCTTTGCCATTAGTTTGAAAAAATCATTAATAATTCATGAGAGATAAAATAAACCTGTTCTGAAGTGGGAGGAATATATATAATATATGCACATATATATGTATTTCAACATACATACACAATAATAAAATAATAAAGGGTTTAAGATTTCCTTTTTTGTTTTTTTAAATGAATTATTAAATTATTTATTTAATGTTATAAAATGTCAAATACCAATATAAAAACCAGAAGACATAATAAAACATATTTACATGGTATTTAAAAGTATTTTTGTACTCCTCTACAGCCATGTACAAGTAGTTTGTAAAAATTTAGAAATGTGTAACTGAAAATTAAAATGAGGGATTTATGGATTTTAGATTTTTATCTTACACTAAACTTAAACACTGACATCTGAAAAGAATGTTTTTAGATATGGAATTTCATGGAATCACAGAAAATCCTTGCTTTCATTTATATTCTTGGAATCTTTGTCCTCCATTATATGTATTTAGTATCTGTTTGTAGGTGCATTTTTTTTAACCTTTGGTGGACTGTAGTCATTTCATATTTTAAACACCTAAGCCACTTACAGTTCCTGGCCGTGGATAGGGGACTCTTCCTTGATAAGGCACCCACTGATAGTTGGGGCCATCCCTGTGAGCATATGGACCAAGGAACACCCTTCTCACATCACTCATGCTATACATGCACACGGCTGATCCCTTGAAGATGTTACTAAAAAAAACAGAATAAAAACATACGTTAATCTTTATATAATAGCAAAAAAATGTCGATGCCGAGTTCTTAAATTTCAGACTTTAATTATCAAAACTTGAATATGAATTCTTAGCAAACTCATATAGTATTTGGGATTTTTTTAGTCACGTGTATGTATTTTAACAATGCACAAGAGAACTAATGATTTTTTAAAAATACAAAGCATGGATAAAACTGGCTTCTGTACTCAGAATATATACATTTATATCAAACAGACTACTGAACTTTGATAGGAAAAACAGATATATATGATCTTCTATAAATAAATATTTAGTTTTAATATCTTATGCAAATAAAAATACAAACTTTGGTTAAGTCTCAAGCATTATTACTGAAACCAGGAAACTTTTTTAAAAGCAAGAATATTTAAGAACTCATTTTATAAACTGAAACTGGTACAAAGAATGAATAGTCAATGTCAAATCATGTGTCACATTTTATTATTTTTAATTCCCAAGCCACCAAAAGTATTAGATCAAGTAACAGAGTTTGATTTTTATAAAGACATTTAAAATCACTGCTTTCTAAAACAGAAAATAGTTTTAAGTTAGTAACTATTTTTCTCAGTTAAGGTAAAGAATTGTACCAATTATCCCTACCATTTTGCTAAACAAAAATCAGTAATTGAAGAAAACTGGAAGGTTGCCACTGAGCTGCCATGATTTTCATTTTATTTTGCTTATATTAATGTGACTTGAGGAATGTATTTACACAAAGACATTAAACAGTTGTGCACACTTATCTTTTAACCAATCTCTCCTCATAGAAAATGACATATAAATCAAACCAAATGAAAAACATATATTTCTAACAGTTTATTGTTGGAAACTGCTAATACAGATAGTGCCTGGTAGGCTGCAAGCTTCCTGAGGGACAAGGCCATGCCTGGCTTCTTTTCTGACACATAAATTACATATCACAAAGCACTTGATAGATAGTAAACCCTAGTGAATATTTATAGAATTTAATAACATTTTCATAATAGAATAAATAGCAAATTACCTACATATTTGCTATATCATAGTGTGTAATGTTTATGTTAAATGTCTCTTTCCCATTCATTGTTATTCACTTTGCTCATCTTTGATTAAATCAGCCATCATTGAAAGACATGATGAATATTATTTACAACTCTTAAGACTCAATGACATACAAATACTTATCCCATTGAAGTAGAGAGTTGAAATTATTTTAACCCTAAACCAGTTGCTCTCAAAGTGTGGTTCCCTAGACCAACAGTATGAGCATCACCTGGGAACTTGTTAGAAATGCAGATTCTTAGGCCGAACCCCATTTGTATTGAATCAGAAACTCTAGGGACTTGGCCTCGCAATCTGAATTGTATCATGCTGTCTAGTGATTCTGATGCACGCTCAAGTCTGAGAACCACTGCACGAACAATGAAGAAGCAGAAGTGGATTGTCATTCATTTAATTTGAGCTTCTCACATCCTTTACTTCAGTTGCTCTATTTTTACACCAAAGATGAGAAATATTAGGTATGGAAAATTTCATATAGTTTTAGTAATAGGGGTTTCTTAATTTTCATGTGTTATTTATAAAATTATTAAATTAAAATGTCCAAACAATTTGTAATGACTTTCATATTTACAGAACAAACCAGTGTTGGACATTGAAGTTAATTTTCTCTTTATCCTATCACGGTCACTTGTAGTACTTTTCCTTTTGATTTCAAATTATTTTTTAAACATTTTATCCATATCCTGATGCATATCTTTCTTTATATGCATGTAAATATATATGTGTTTCTTTCAACAACGCCAAGTAATGTGATCATTATATTGAATG